>JABMIG010000411.1:0-95086 GCA_013187285.1 Cyclotella cryptica
AGTGGAGAACTTGTTGATGAAGACCCCCAGAAGCCCTATAGCCCTCGACCACATGATGATCAGCCATCAGGCATCTAGCTTGCACCCTCTGCTTTTGTCCTTCCGTCAGTTGATGATGGTGCCAATTTCACCCCCATCTCACCCAACACTGTGGACAACGAATGAATACCTCTTCATACAAAAATCCATTGCACACTTTGATTTAGCCAACCACAAAGTAGTATTCCTCTCTCTAGATCTTGAGACAGATGGAGAGTAATGTGACATCATCTAGCTATCAGGCCAACTCTTCCATCACAATCCTGTAGATCCCCAACAAAAGACCTTCCTTCATGTCTCTGCGACATTCAACGAGTACATTAGGCCCCCTGATGGAGGAGACTTGTCATCAGTCCTGCAGATTGTGCGCAAGGTCTCCGGAGATCCAAAATGGCAGTGCATTTATCACTGTTTAGACAAACCGTGCTCTTGGATTCACTGTCACATCTGTCCTTCTGAGAAGTTCATCCTCTGTGCCTGCCAGGGCAAGATCTGTGATATGAGGTGGATATGGAAGCTCTGCCTAGCTCCAAGATCCCAACTTGCCATCCCTCCTCAGATTAAATACTTCAAGGGTCCATTGGAAGTCAAAAAGCCTACCAGTGTGCTCTCAACCCTAACAGCTTGATAGTTTGGAGTTGGGTGTAGTCTACCAATTCATCCCTGGGCAAAACGTGAAGGGTGCACATGATGCTTTGGTTGATGTCAAGGCCCAGACCGCTGTCATCACATCTCAACAGTTCAAAGACTTCATTGACAAGAAGAAATCCATCCGGCTGGTTGAGAATATTTTTACGGCAGCAGGACAACATTAGATGAAGAAGAAGGCTGAGCCCCTGAGCACAGTTCACAAGCCATGGCGAGAGCTGATTGAAGGAGATGACTTCTCTTACACCCCATCACGCACTGATAGATACACTGGTTCATCTGGTGGTGCAAATTGAGGTCCAAGGATAGCTGGGTAGGAGCACCTTCAAAGCACCAAACAGCCAATGGAGCTACTCCAAATACTTCAATGCCATTGATGGGAATGACCATGACTCTGCTGACTACACCACTCCCCTGTTCACTAAAAGGTAGTACCTGCGTATTTTCTTGTTGTTGCTTGATAGGGTGGTGTACCAATTGCATGTCACTGCTGTTTATTGTTCAAAGGGTGGTATTGGTCTGAAGACATGGGAGGTTTATCTGAAGAAGAATGGAAGGAAGAAGTTTCAGATTGATTTGGGTAGGGATCTGATGAGCTACGCCATTTGCAACTGTTGGACCAATATGGATGAAACGAAGCCCAACTGGATGAGGAGGGCAAGTATTCTTCCTTGTGAATGCAACAAATGCGTCTTTTGCTTGCAATCACTTACCACAGGCATTGATCATAAACATAAGAGGGGCACCGTCACGACATTTGTCCAAATTTGATGGCACTTGCACCAAGACTGATGACTGTACTGATAAGCGAGTTAATTTGGGAAAGGGCAGTTCATATTGCAGACAATTTTATAGAGAGAGGGCTGGTACTAGGGCTCAGAAGATGTACAAGATCCCAAAGCCTGAAATGGGTTGCCTGTTGTGTGACGAAGTGATCTGCAAGACGTGCTGGGATAAGGGATATGATATGTACCAGAGGAAGAAACCTGAACGATGCTGTAATTGATGGAATATTTTTTGTAGTACAGACATAAAATTATACACACATTTAGCCAATTGACATATTAGTACAGTGTGGTGTCTGGGCTTAGTTATGTATGTTCATGCAAAAACAGCTACAAACCAGCTATGGTACCCCTTACCTAAGGGTTAAAATCATTGTCTAAGGCCACTCACCAGTAAGCGTCCTAAAGACAGGGCTAATGTAGTTTTATAAGCTCATCACCTGATATTAAACCCAGATAATTGGTGCCAACGTCCGGGCTCATTCGCAAATTTTGGATTTTTCTTTCGTCCGTAGCACTAAATCTGAATTCTCTGCGCAAAATGCAGTTCCATTCGCCCGGAGCGCTAAACTTGTCGCCCAGTTGTTTTTGCATTCCCGCAACCATAGAACGTCTGTACAAAATGTTCAGCATCCGTAGAAAACGTACCAAGGTCCACACACCTTTAAAAGTCACACCACAATTCTCAGGCACCATAAGAATTTCCAGGGCCTAACACATGTTGGCCTCCCACACCAAGAGGGCCTAAGCTATCGGCTGCCCACCAGCACCAACTTCACGGCAACATCGACAGCAATGATCTGACTGCTCGGTTTGGTCCAATCAGTGGTTTCTCAGAGAATTTGCCATTCTTCTACAGCGATTTTGACGAAATTTGTGAACGACGGGAGGAAAATAATGTGAAGGAAAACCCATATTTTATTACAGGTTTGACATTCTAATCACTCTATATCATTGCCTTATTCAAATCCCCTTCTGCCAACTCTTCAAATTGTTCCAAGGGTGGCTGTTCATCCTGAGCAGCACAGGGGATTTTGGTCTGTGAATTCGACGAGATATGCATTGACTTACTGCTGTCTTCCTTCAACATTTTAGTAATAACATAACTAATCTTTTGCTTAATATGGAAAAATCTCAAGACTCGACAATCAACAACACGGGACATTCATCCTGTCTGTGCAAGCTGGGTTTTGTCAGGTCATTCACTGGTGCTGCAGAAATATGTAATACTCCTTTCTTTGGTGCATTTGATCTCACCATATGATATTTGAGAAAAGGAGTTGGTTGATAGTCCTTAATTACATTATAACTATAAGACGCCAGTTGATTTTGCTTGAATTATCTTGTAAGTTTTTCATTTCAAATTTTAGTGCATTATAATATTTAGCACAGTTGTAGGTATGACTGCCAATGGGCTAACAAAATGATAGTTGCCCAGGAAAAAAATGGGCTTATGGAAATTCCAGGTGTGTTAGCCCAAGCCCGCTCGCTGGTGAATGGCATAATAGGGTTCTATTTACAGTACCATAACCTACACCATAACCCATAACGTCACAATAGCCCGCCACTTCACCCAGTTGCTGCCGCGTGCCTAAAACAAGTAAATGCCCGTGAGGATAGCCTCACATAAGATGAAATGCAATATGTAATATCTCTTAGTAAATCGTGCATTAACTATCTAAACAGGGGAGGCACAGACAAAAGTCTTTCTTTTCCGACAAAGCAGAGCAGTAGCTACGAGGCCACACAGAAGATGTAGTTGACAACTTTCTTCATACTCTCTTGGGGTGCACTCAGCCCTATGGCGGGCTAACTCCCGCTAAGATCACATGGGATCCAGTGCAGGGATATATCATCTACTCATCTCTGTGTGGTAAGGGTATACTTTGTAACCTGCTGGTGGTTGTCCTCTCCAGCGCCCGGGCGGCAGCCAAGGCACTGGACACATTAGCAATCCAATATTGTCTGTCTGTAGTGGAACCGTTGCCTAACCTTTCCATGTCTAGGTTGAGTAGGAGCCTCTGGTCTGGCACAATATCCTCGGGATCCGTGGAGAGAAGTTGTAGGACTTGGTGCATTATTTCATCGTGCTCAGCAACCGTCTTCTCTTCAACAAGGCAGAGATGGAGTTTTGTGTTACAATAGATCCACTGACTTTGTGTTATCGATAGGAGGAAGTCAACAAGTCTGGCCACCCAGGTGTTAATATGCATACGTGAATTGTGGGTGGCAAACTGTTCTTGTTGGAGCTGGACAAGGGTGCGCCCTACCCTCTCTTCCAGGAATTGTCCCAACCAAGTGTGTCATGTTCGTGTGCCCACTGCCGTAGATAGGGGTAGGGCAACGCAATTTCAACCATTGAACCCTCCTTGGAGCAACACAAATAGACCTCTAGACAAGTGATTAAGTTCTGGTCGGCGTACGTTTCACCCATCCATGCGAGCAAGTTCTCAACGGACTGTGCAAATATTAGTTGCCTGCCGGGGTCTCGGCACCGGGTAACATGGGCGACAGATTCATCCCGATGCCCACAACACGGACAAACGTTTTTGACTGAGGAGTCTATTTTGGAGAGTAGCCAGTGAGTGCAACAAAAACCCAACAAGGGCTTCGTTACCCAAGTCCGATACACTTGGGGGCAGGTTGCCATTGATCTCCCTTAGCCATCCCAATATATACAGGGGAAAACATATCAGCCCACTATGTTCTTCCACTCGAACAAGACTCTGGCTGTCTCACTGCCCCAATCGCGGCATATGGTTTCTTTGATTGAAGATGATATCTTGCATCCACCGACCGTGATTCAGATGGGTTTGAGTGGATGCAGCGGCTGCCCACCCAAGGAGGAGTCTATACAGCATTGTAGTTCTGCTTTGGCTAACATGTCTCTAACATGTCTGGAAGATTGAGGCTGGCAAAGGAAGCTCCCTCATCTAAGTGAGCGTAAAGGTGTTTGTAACAAACTGGGTGTGGGAGAGACAGTAGGTTTTGTCGAAGGAGAGTTAGAACGTCTTTTTGTACCTGTGATTTAGGGAGTGACTGGAGGAAGGCATTCCCATGACAGACGGCCCCAAGGTTATTGTAATATATTGGAATGCTGATGTTGACAGGCGGTGGGGTGCAACGAAGGGTGCAGAGTAAGAGGGTGGCAATGACCCCCCAATAATTTCGCCTCTGTAGTTAGAGGCAGTTTTTGAGTCTGTGTGCTCATAAAACGTCAGATGTGCATGTCGAGCGGTTCTTGTGCCTACTATGAGCACTGCCGCTGAACACCTGGTGGTGTCTTGGTGCGGCATGTACGCTCCATCATAACAGAAAATCAGAGATCCTGCTGTGTAGGCTCTGCAAATCCATTATTTGTCACCTTCAATGGACAGATTACTCCAACTGGTGTGATTGCTGAGGGAAGACAGAACAGCATGTAATGTACTGTAATCATCCGTTTGTAGCAACTTAATGCCCGACTGGGAATGAACGCTAACCCCAGAGTTAGTTGGCAATTCTACTACCAAGACAAAATGGATGGACGCTACTTGGGAAGTAACCACAGTTGATGGGACATATGTCGCACCACCCCGCGTATTGTATCTCCCATGCATAGGAACGTAGACCACCAGAGCCGCGATCTCAGAGCATTTCACCAAGAAAGCCTGTCTGCCATAGTAGACCAATAAACAGAGTCGTAAGGGTGACGTAAAAATTTTCCTAAGCGTGGGGATAAACAGAAGATTGGAGATGTCATGAGAGCGACAGTGTTCCTCCACAGAATAAGGTCCCTTGTAGTAGGTTGCTCGTGAGGAAATTTCATTCTCAAATCCGGTTGCGACGAACGCTGCAGCTTCCTCGGGTCCACTGTGAAGCCGTTGCACAACACTAATTGCGAGAGAAAATACACCTTGAAGTAATGTCTGGATCTGTTAATGGATGTCCATTGGTTTGGCGGGAGTATCTTCACTACTTCTTCCATAAACACCCAATCTCTCTCTCATACAGGAGGTACAACCATATTGTCTAATTGTACTTGGACTTGTTAAGAGTCCAAATATTCCCATAGAACCTTAAATGAAGTATGTGAAGCTGGAGAGCCAAAGTGATGGTAGTCCCATAGCAGGAAGTTACCCTCCAAACCCGTCTCTACCTGTACCAACTCAAAAATACTCCAGAAGGCGATGCCATACTGAGTCCGACAGCCCCAGTGACGCTGTAGGTATTGCAAGGAAGCCGCCACTTTTTCCATAGACATCCGAGGTAACCCTAAGCCTCGGAAGGAAGTCGGGAGTGTACGTCATTCCTGTACGATATTTCGGTTGATTCCTAGGGATGGTAGGAAGGAATAATACCACTTAGAGATGGAATCATTGACATCCGCCCTTGATGCCATAAGCAGGACAAGCCCGAAGGTTACTGAAGGCAACACCTGCATCCTGAAACTCTGCCAGACTTCGGCCTGCGACAGTGGGCTCACCGTCACTCGGCTTGCCCACTTTCGACCTTTGTCCATCATATGCTTGAGGTGGTGACCATCACAACCTGATGGACTTGACCAGACCCCTAAGACTTCGGATGCCACAGAAGGGTCCTTTAACTCAATGGCGAAATCGTTGGCACCTGTTTGAGGGATTTTCAACTCGAAATGACGGATATCCTTAACTGGTTTCAATGCTGCTTTACCTCCAATGAATTTGTAGCTAATGAGGTACCAGTAACATTTGCCTGGCTTCAGGTTGCTGCTGGTAGCCTGCAGGAGCTGGGCCCAGTAGTAAGTGGCTTCATGTACATGCCAAACAAATATGTCCTCTGGCTCTGTAGCATTTCTACCAATATGAAGGAGATTGGTGCCCTCAACATACAATTGCTCCACCAGACAGAGGAATATCCCAGACCACGCAGCATATAACCCTTCACCAAACCCCTTGGCTTTATGTGTGGTAACTATGACTGTGCTAATTGCAGACCACGTTGCAGGCAATGCACCACTAACCTGCGCTAGTCCAATGAATGGCTTTGATTCCGTTCCTCCATAATCTCTCTTTGCCATACCAAACCTGGTCTTTAAGAGCGGAGGTAGCACATCACCATATGGAGAGAGACTTGCATAGCCTGCAACGCCAAACTGCCTGCCGCATGGTGGACAGCATCGTAACAATTAGCAGCATCATTACTGGAAAGTGCACATGGAACATGTAGTACATTGGCCTGGTCGAAAAAGAGCTGTTTGAGCATGGAAGAGTCGATGATAGTCTTCCCTGTGGTCGTGACATTTTCTGCCGGGAGGATATTCTGGGCACACATCCTTAGCATCATACGTTTTGCAAAGATGACTTTAACCACCAGTTAAAGTCAGCTTCCAGTAAGCAAATTGCCCGTAGCTTGGCGATCTGTATGATGTTTCCAGCAACCTTCTCAAGTAATTCAGTGACACCCTTTTTCCATCTGTTGACAATGCTAAGTTTATGTTGCACATACAGAGGGAAACAAGCAGGGGATCGGAGCAAGCAGCCTTGTAATGACCAAAGTGTCTCCCACTCTTGGAAGACGATGTGGCTTCCTTGGCAGTGTCCCAGAAGGAATGGAAGTCCTCATTTGTCACCAAGGAATTATTGTCAGGGATCTCATCCATTTCAAGGCAAATTTCAGAGGCAGAACATAGGAGGTCCACTGTCGCACTATCCCATTCGTCCAGAAAGTGTTAAGTTGCTTCTAGAATCCGTCTGGCAGCAGCTGTGTCACCTAAGGGACCAATTTTGTCTGCTAACTGTCCGTAGCTAATCGGTGCATTGGCGCCCAAAGAGAAGCAATTTCCTAAGTGTGATCGACACACCCTCTCAACCCAGCACTGCCTGTTGTAACTCGCTTCCTCCCCGTCACACAGTGCCTGGACTCTAAGGATGGAACAACCCCGAGGCGGACAAACAACCTTGTTTATAGCACGTTGGCGTTTCCGTTAGGCCTCCGCTTGCATAATCCTGAAAATCTCCCTCGACGTGGTTTCATCATCTCTAGAACGGGCAATAGAGAGCCGCCAGCGTAAATGTTTTTGTCTGAGTTCTGGGGCTTGCAATTTTAGTTGGAAAAGTTCCTGTAAACAAGCTTGTAGTCAAGCCTCTACATCAGCACGAGAGAGAAGCAAGGGAGTGCCGATGCCAGAACAGCGTTCTGCTCTACACAGATTCCTATTATCGGGTACTTTGCTGTCATGCCACTGCAAAAGCCACTCCAAAATAGACCGACGTTTGCGCCACTGCCCTACCGTAGGACTGTATTTGAAAGCACAACTTTTGAACTTGTTGCAGGCCCTTTCTGCATATGCCACAAATTTGCCGAATTCCTTGTCTGACTTATAATAGAGGGATTGCAGATTGTTAGGAGAGAAGCGGTCGCAAGATCTCTCTAGTTTATCTAACTTTTCAAGCATGCAGTGCCGCTGCACTAGGTGGTTCAGTCGTGCAAAGTACTGGTTCCGAATCCTTGAGATCTTGCAATTTAGTGTCTGTGCCATGGGAGTAGCGATGGTGGGAAATTCACCGCCAAACAGAGAAGCGGCACTTAGCTCCAAGACAAAAACTTGGTGATCCCTGATGCCGTACCAGTGCGGGTAGCACATTGCATTGTTGGAGACTAAGCCAGGAGTACCAAACATAGTACTGATTGCGCTCATACCCCCAAAATGGGAATTTGGGACATGATCACCTAAGACAGGTTCAAACAGGCATGACATTTGGCAAAGATCGAAGAGAACCCTGGCCAGTTTTCCCTCGTTAACATCTTGGTTTGCGTCAATTGCTAACACCACCTCTCCACCAGCCTTGCACCATTTGGATACTTGCGCACTTATGTCCTCTATAAAAATGGTGGAAGGATACCTCAGGTCTCCTCTAGATGAAAAAAAACCACTGGTGTTGCTCCCATACAGTCCGTCCACGAGACGACCACCGTGGTTTGCAAGGCAAGTAGCCACAGATCACCCGCATAGACGGTTGGTCACGACCAAGTTTCACCCATGTCCAAGGGCCCAAGCCTGTCAGGTCAGAGCCCATATCAACCACTAAGTTGGCGAGGCGCCCCATCCCATTCCAGGGTATCTAACTGGCCGTGCCTGCACAGTTTCTTGCCTTCTTCTTCAAGACGCTGTAGGAGGAGCTGTTTCACGCCGATGATGCAGAGACCACTTTGGACGCTAAGGAGCATCTTTTTCGAGTGAGACTCCCAGCATTGTAACGCCTTAGGAGTAACCCTTATATTGGATTTCCGCAAGTTGATGTTCATTGATTCTACCAGCGTTTTGATGTCAGCAAGGCTAGAATACAGATTAACCATGATGTACACTGAGGTAGGGCCCCTGTCTTCTTTCTGACCGCTCTTCTTTGGCTTACGGCGTTTTGCTTCCGAATCTTCCAAGGATTCCCTATTGCGGCGTATCTCAAGGCAAGCATTAA
This sequence comes from Cyclotella cryptica, assembly GCA_013187285.1. NCBI lineage: Eukaryota > Bacillariophyta > Thalassiosirophyceae > Thalassiosirales > Thalassiosiraceae > Cyclotella > Cyclotella cryptica. Next base: position 8,909 of record JABMIG010000411.1, read on the forward strand.
GTTGTGATTCAGTGACAGGTTTGAGCTTGACCTGAGCCGATTCGTCGTGAAAAAATGTCACGCAAAAATTATAGGTAGTTTCGACAGGTGTCGAAGATTTGATTTTACAAGCTATATTTTGTACAATTGTGAGAATGGAAAGGCAGTGGAACTGCACTCCAGTCCAAACGATGCAAACAATGCAAACAAACATTGTGTAGACTTCTACACAATATGGTATGTCTATACCCTTCTGAAAGATGTTCAGATCTTCCAAAAGAGTGTTCTCTTATTTGGGGTTCTGAACTTCCATGTTGGGGAGTCCATGCTGTCGGGAGGTGGACTCTCCTACTTGGGGTCCTGAGAATGCTCCATTTAGGTTTTGTACCCCAGGGTACAAAAAGGCTGATTCCTGCTCTATTTAGGTTTTGTACCCAGGGGTACAAAAGGCTGATTCTTGGCCTATGTCACTCGCCCCCACGAATGGAGTATCAGGTAAAAAGGAACCAAAAACCTAAGTGTTTTTAGGTGAAAAAATGGGTTCTCATGAGAGTAACAATAACGAACTAAAGAGTTTGTTAAACATGTGTAACGAGTAAGTGTTGTTTGAAGAGGGAGAGTCCGTTTTTGTCATTTTGAAACTGACATTTAATACGGTTTTAAGTTTGGTTGTTAAAAAAGGTGTAACTCTTCGTATATTCAGTCTTTCTGATTTGGTTCCGCGTTGAATCCTGATGGTGCCATTCGTATGAACTGATGTGATAGTCCAAGGATCACTTTCATATCTACTTTCACCTTTGCGGAGTATACCATCTTTTCTAAGAAGTACTTGATCACCAACTTTGTAGTCCCAATCACAACGTGAGCTATTTTCTCGTTCTGTGTTTTGGTCTGTTTGGTGTTGCCTATATTCTCCAATTTTATTCCAGTCGGCCAGGAAGGGGATGTCGAACAACATGTCCCGTCCAAAGATGGCTGCACCTGGGGAGGCTTTTAGTACTGTGTGGTATGTTGAGCGAATGGCCCAAGCAACGTTCGTCATGAACTTGTCTATATCGCTTGTCTCTACTGAAGGGGCCATGTCTATTTCAGCTGTTCGAGCATCGATGATATCACCTGATGCACTCGTTCTAGAATTGCATTCGCTTGTGGATTCTTGACACTGGTAGGCTTACTCGTGATCCCATATGAGTCACATAGGGCTTTGAAGTGAAGTTTGAATTCGCTTCCATTGTCATAAATTATGTATTGACAACGTGGATACCTACTAAACCAGGTCTTGTTCACTAAGTTGCTGATCATTGCTGATGATTTATCAAAGTATGCTAACTTAGGTTCCTCATGGGTCTTTTTACCCTTCCGCCCTTTTGTATCCAGGGGAATAATCGCCTCAGTGATTACCGGTAGTTCAACTATTTCAAACCAGCTAGAAGCTGGGTCAATCATAGTCAGACACATGAAATCAATTACTGTCCCATCTTTACCTTTGATTGTATACGGGCCAATAAGGTCCACACATAGTACATCCCAAGGGTTTGTGATGGCGAATTTAGTAGGGAGTTTCCCGTACTTATGCTTATGCCTCTTGTTGACTTGGCATGCATGACAGTTTTTGACATATTTACGGACGGTATTTTGCATACCTTTCCAGTACATCGCAGCACGAAGGGTTTCTTCGAGTCTAGTGTGTCCAGGGTGCTGTAGATAGTGGTGGTACCAACTAACTGCACGGTGTTGAAGATCTTTTGGAATGACCATTTTTCCGTCCTTACATAGGAGATGTGTAGTTTTCAACGTCTTCAAGCTGGCATCAAGCTTTTGTGCTTCTGCAATCTCTCGTACTGTTAACGGGTAGATTACATCTTCTTTGCTGCGGTTTGCAAATACCAGATTCATTTCCTCTTGGTATGCAGAGGTGTCTATCGCACTCTCTTCTTGCATGGTGTAATGACACCAGCATTTGGTGAACGCCATCCAGTTCTCGTGCTCACTTGGTATTGGTCCGATGTCTAAGCGAGAGATGGTGTTGGCAACAGTGTTATGTATGCCTTTAATGTTCACAATTTCGGGGCCAAATTCCTTGAGGAGCAATCTCCATCGGTAGACATGGCCAGAGGTTAATCCGAGGGCGTCTTGGATTAGATTTTTATGGTCTGTGTAGACTTTTAATCTTTGTCCCCACAACATGCCTTTGAACTCCTTGAGTGTTTCCACTATGGCCAGTAGTTCTAGTTCGGTCACGCTGTACTTCTGTTGCGTTGTCGACAGCTTCCTGCTGAAGAACGCAAGGGGCCTATTACCCTGGGTGATAACTGATCCAAGTTGTTTAGACGAGGCATCAGTATATATCTCAAATTCCATTGAATAATCGGGATAGGCTAAGACTACATCCTTGGCAATTGAAGTCTTAACGTCATCGAATGCTTTTGATGCACCGTGTCCCAGTACCATGGACGTTTCTTCGTCTTGTTGGCTCTGGTGACCTTGGTGTGACCGCACTCTCCTACCAGTGAGGTGAGTGGGGCAAGCACTTTGCTGCGTCTTGCCCAAAGATCTCTATAGTACTGGACCATGCCCAGGAACTTACGGAGGTCTTTGACATTTTTCGGCGATGAAATCGCGAGAATCGCCTGTACCTTTTCTGCTGTGGTTTAATCCCTGTTCGTGTGAGGGTATAACCTAGATATTCTGTTTCAAAGGTGCAGAATGACGACTTTCGGGCGTTGATTCGCAAGCCCGCCTCACGTAGCCTGGTAAGCACCATTTTCAATTTGTCAAGGTGGTCTTCCAGGTTTGCCTTTGTGATGCATAACAAATCATCAAGGTAAGCTCGTACGAACTCTAAGGCTCCCATTAGTGTTGACATTTTTGCTTGAAAGATGTCTGGTGAACCTGCGATGCCCATTGGCAATCGGAGGTAAGAATACTTGCCCCATGGGAAAATGAGGGTACATATTTTGGATGAATCGGGATCCAGTCTAATGGTATAATAACCCATGTTTAAATCTAGGGTTGTAGCATAGGTAAATCCTTCTAGCTCTTGCAGGACTGTACTGATTTTGGGTAATGGAAACGGCTTTCGAACTAGTCGTTTATTTACTTCTCTAAAATCAGTGAGAAAGCGTACAGTTCCGTCTTGTTTTCCAGTGATAAATGATGGTGACGCCCATTCCGATTCGGGCTGAAACTCTACCACTCCCAGTTCGCATAATCTATTCAGTTCTTTGATAGTTGTTTCTTTGCGAGATTTTGGTACTGGGTATGCCTTGCCATGATATGGCTTTGCGCCCTCCTTAAGTTCGAAGGACACAGGCTCTGTGTTCCAATCACCTAGTGTTCCGTCAAAAGTTCCTCAAATTCTGTGAGTAACTCCAGCAACGAAGTTTTGGTCTTGGAGACTTAGGTGAGTACAATTGGTGCTAACAATTGATTGGAGGTCTGCCTTTTATAATTTGCATCTAGGATTTTAACTACCCGCTGTGTCGCTTCCTGCGTACTTTGCGGTTCATTTGCCATGCTGTTGTTAACAGCCCAGGCTTTATCCAAGTTTGATGAGGTCAGACTATTGATGTCTCTCATTGGCAAAATGATGTGATCAATGGTTATTTCTTTTGTTCGAAAATCTAGAACAATTCCGAGCTCTTTCATGGTTTGACATCCAAGAATGAGGTCGAACGCTGGCTTTGCCATCTTTTTCTTATCATACTCTACTACATCAGGAGTCACTGTGTACTCCTTACTGTTCGAATACTCAAAGAACTTTAAGTTGACTTTGCTCCTTCCTTTGGTTAGGAAGCTCCCATTCGACGTGCGCCAAGACTTTGGCACCTGCCTAGCCAAGTAGGGAAAGCGTTTCTCCGTTCCCTTTGCATGGAACAGGAGATCACCATCAGATCCACTGTCTAGTAGGATCCTGATGACTGTGTTACTGGTACGACGCCCTGTAGAGTGTTCGATATTCTTACGGGCTGGATTTTCAGTCGCTTTATAGCGTGCTTGTGCTACTACAGTAGTGACCTGCCCTTCTTTACCTGTCAAAGGGGGGTTCACACTATTGAAAAGGTCACCCGACAGTTCGGGACCGACAATTCGGTTATTGTTTCACTCTGTGTAAGGTTGGCTGGAAGATTTCCTAGTTCTTCTGCCAGGTTCGAACATGTCTTGTTTGAACCAGAAAATGTTATGTTGGCACGTGGGGAAGTTTTAATCGGACTAAGATAAGTGTTCATCATTTCATTACAATCGATTTTACTACACAATTTCTTAGTACTCCCCAACCCATCATCTCAAGATGAGTCTGAATCATCACTGTCACTCATGTCGTGATGCTTACGCTTCTTTTTCCGATAGCTGCTTTCATTTTCTTGTTGGACTTCGTAAGTTTGTCGATTTTAGCGGATAGCTGCGCATAGCTACTTCCTCCTCGAGCAGGCTCTCTAGTCCACGAGAGTTTCCATTTGGTTTTCTCCCCTTGAAGCTTGACTTTGGGGTCCCATTGAGTCATACTTCCGGCAATCCGGAGTGTTGTGGGTGGTATGTGCGCCCCATGTTTCTTGCAGAGAGAACAGTACTTCTCTGTGCGACGTTTCTTTGGAATCCGGTCACTAAAAGAGACCATCTTCTTCCTAGATGAGTCGTTAGACTTGGCTACAGTCTTGGGTCCTTCTCCAACCTTCTCGGTGGGGTAGGCCTTCTCGATGCGTTCAAGGACTTCGAGAAGTTCCCTGACACTCTGTGGTACCAAAGCTCCACTGAGCTCATATTGGTCCTGCCAGTTCCTAGGAACCATCCTGAGGATGTGGCTTGCCAAGTCGGCATCATCAAATGGCCCGCATACTTTCGTAGACTTTGCAGCCTTTGAAGAGTAAAACAGGCACGGCAAGAGTTCCACATACCCGTTAAGGCGTTGGATCCTCTGCACAAAGTCCCTGATGGGTACCCTGTTTGGTTTCTTCAGCCCATTGCTGATGTAGAAACGTTCCTGCTCCGCTGCATCAGTCCTGAAGACGGTCTGCAGGTGCAACTGGACACATTCCTGAAAGGAGGTCCAAGATGCCGGGCGTTTTGTGGGATGCTCGGTCCCATACACATCTGTCCAGGGTTTGCAGTTGATTTGCTCCCCAACGATGGTGGTCCAAGGACGACGGGCAGTCTCCGACAATTGAGTGGAGTACTGCAGGAAGATCGCTTGGCCAGCGGACACTAGGGCCTCACTGGTGTGGATTTTAGCAGCAGTTGCTTTGTTCCACGACTGGAGGACGGGGGAATTTTCATCCGTCCCTTTGAACTTGGCTTTGGCCGCAGTGGCCGCAGTCAGTTTTGCCTCAGCCTTTGCATCTGCCTTACAGGCTTCCCCGTAGTCCGTGTCTAAGCCTCTCTGGGAAATTATTTCCATCAAGGTCTGGACATGGTTGAGGAACTGTTCAGGACTTCCCTCGTCAAAGACGGTGACAGACAAGGTCATTTTGTTGGAGACCTTGATTTTGTTGATTACCTTCGGGTGTCCATGGCAGTGGGAATGTAGGAAATGGGTGGCTTAGACCTCCCTGAACTCCGTTCACACTCCTGTGGCTTGAGTCCTTCTGGGCTTGATTTGCTGGTCGACATCCTCTTAATTGCCTCGCCAAGGGCGTATTATAAAACAAGGCCTTGAAGAAGGTCTTGGGTGCCCTGTTGAGGTTAGCTCGAAAAAGAATTTTTTTATTTTTTTATTTTTAAATTTTTCTTCGTCGGCTTTTATTTCTTGAAAGTCTTGCTTCCAACTATTTCGCGAGAATTCTCGATCACGAAATTAATCCGACTCGTAGGAATCCCCGATCGCAGAAGTCGATCGCTCAAGTTTATCGCTGATGCTCGCTGATCGCGGAGAATTTTTGGAGAGCTCGTAGATCGCGAAACCGTAGGAATTCGTCGATCGCGTAGCCGATTTTGGATGAATCGTCGATCGTGCAAAAACGTATCGCTGGTGCAAAAATTAAAATTTGCCGCTCGCGATAAAAATTTGTTAGCGTACCTCGTGTCGGAAGGGTTGGATGTCGATGGCTTCGGTGCGCGAAGGTCGCACCACGGTTATCTATAGATAGTGACCTGAGCCGATTCGTCGTAAAAAATATCACGCAAAAATTATAGGTAGTTTCGACAGGTGTCAAAGATTTGATTTTATGAGCTATATTTTGTACAATTGTGAGGATGGAAAGGCAGTGGAACTGCACTCCAGTCCAAACGATGCAAACGAACATTGTGTAGACTTCTACACAATATGGTATGTTTATACCCTTCTGAAAGATGTTCAGATCTTCCAAAAGAGTGTTCTCTTATTTGGGGTTCTGAACTTCCATGTTGGGGAGTCCATGCCGTCGGGAGGTGGACTCTCCTACTTGGGGTCCTGAGAATGCTCCATTTAGGTTTTGTACCCCAGGGTACAAAAAAGGCTGATTCCTGCTCTATTTAGGTTTTGTACCCAGGGGTACAAAAAAGGCTGATTCTTGGCCTATGTCAGAGCTTGAACACGTACCCAGTTGATGATAGGAACCACCCTAAGGCAGCAGCATACATCTGTGGCCAGTGTGGATTTTCAACTGAGTTCAGGTTTGGATGAGGAGTGTTATAGCCGACAGATCGAGTGCTTGCACATAGGCTAACAGGTTTTTCATTTCTGATAGCATTACCTGCAGATGCTCCTTGTCGGGATGAAGTTGTATCTCTACTGACACGAGGGTTTATCCACTACCTGGTTCAACCATAATCGATGGATTGGAGAGGGTGGATAGGGAGGAGGTCGTTGTAGTAGAGTCTATTGTAGAAGGGGTGGTGACAATGTCATGCAGGTTTTCCTTTGGTGGACTCTTCTCATCTCCAGAACACGCCACTTCCCCATCAGAGTCGTCCTCTCTCCACTCCGGAGCATGAGTGGACAATCGAATTTCAACGGGTAGGGATTGAGGCTGGGGTTCGTTATCAACAGGGTTTCTTGTGACTCCATCTGATCTAGATCTGGCAATGGTTTTAAGGATTGGCTAAGGTCCATGGAATCACTAGATCTTGGGGAGGCGTTCGCAGAAGTCGATTTGTGACTGCCCTCATCATCCGTCACTCCATTTTTAAGGTTCATATTGGCTTTGCGACACGGGCGGTTACCTCTTGTTTTTGCTGAGTCTGATAAAGAGGGTTTCCTGTGGTAGGTGTCAGAGAAGGAAGTTGAAGGTTTGTTGCTTGATAAGTCCTTCGCTTTGTCAAATTCACCTGCCAACGGATCAAATCTGTTGGTTGTCTTGGGATTAGTCAAGGTTTGCATTTGAGAGATTCAATGAAGAAGGCTGTCTGAACCTTGTTGTCCAGCAGGGGCGCATTCCTCATTTGCAGGCCTATGGGAGTGGACTTGATCGAAGGAGTATAGTACTTCTTCACCCAACAATATGCAAATGAGTTTGCTATTCTCCTGGTTGTGTGACAGGCGGAATGGTCCACAAGTATCTGTCGGGATTGCATGCAAGCGTTTGGCGTCTGCAATCTGTGAAACTACCATTAGCGGTCCTGCATAGCACAGTAGGGTATACGTGGTAGTGTCATCAAAGTCGAAGGATAAGCCTGGGGTATGGAGGAGGTATTCTCGACTGGAGAACATGTGAGCACGCTTTCCCTTGTCATTCAGGATGGCTATTCAATTTGGTGGAGATTCAACTGGAGATAATCTAAAGGGTCCCCATTTTGGATGGGCTTGAGAGCGGTCTTGGTGCTTGCACTTGAGCACTTTCTGTTGGAGTAATTCTCCCACCTTCAAACCATTGAGTTGCCACAACAGGTTTGCGGTGGTTTCGTCGTTGTCGTCAAAGTAATATGGGAGCATTTCACCTGACGTTGGTGGTGGCACATCAGCAATGAGTTCAGCATAGATTTTTGGGTTGAGCCAGTCAAACATAGGATCATTTTGGTGCTGCACTGCAGGGGCAGGGGCGGAGGAAACATTCTTTTTAGGCGGCATCTCAAATTTGTCTTCCAATCGAGAGGGCTTTAACGTCATTGTTTCTGAGTCCTCGGGAACCATGCTAGAAGAATCGTTGTCAGGCGCAGTACACGGTAGTGAGATAACTGGTGAGCTAAATGCTGCCCGTTTGTTTCCAGAGGTGCGAGGCGGGGTAACTCCATCCATCTCAACATCAATCGTGTCTCGTGGGTGGTCCTGGGGTAAAATCGACGGCTTTTGATGGCTCAATTGCAAGGGAGATGCGCTGACGCGGTGCTCAGACGAAGGAGGCTGAGACAGGTGCCACAACGAGGATGTTTCTTGATAGTACGAGCGATGAGGGCGTGGAGGATGAGGCTGATCAAGAAGCAGCTCAACCACACCAAGGGCAAAAGACAAATCGCTGTGGATTCGCTCACAGACGATGGATTCCAGCGTGAGGAGTGTGTCTGAAGCAAGGATACAGAGGGGAAAGCGAGGAGAGGAGAATGAATGGTGTATGTCGGTGGTCTTCTGTTCATCGAGAGGGGGAAAATAACCATGGTGACGATGTTGCTGATTGCCAACCATCCAGCCCTTCCGTAGGATATGAGGTCCACCGTAGGCTCTACCATACGAGGTAAAATCATTCGTCTAGTAAAGCGGTGATGTGATGCTTAGGTGATGCTTTTCCTTGCTCCGAAAAAGTAAATGCAACACTGGAACTACCTATACTGAAACACCCCCTTCTTCCCGCGGCACGCCTCCACGACCATGTTGTTGTGTGCTGGCGATGAGCACATGAGATAGCATATATCAAATATCTCTTAGTAAATCGTGCGGTTAATCTATAGTATACAACAGCATGCACGGACAATCAGTCTTTCTTTTCCGGCTAAGCAGAGCAACGGCCAAGAGGCCATAAGGAGAATTACTCTCTTCTTTCATACCCCAGAGGAGCGCATTCAGCCCAATGATGGGCTAAGTAGGTCGTATAGAGTGTCACTGAAGTAGTTGGCCTGGTACAGTTGCATGAGTCCTATTCCCTATCCGCGAATGACGACTGGCTTCGAGAGCAGACGTGAGGGTAGCTATCCAGTACTGTCGGTTGGTCGTGGGTCCAGATCCAAGCTCATTGAAATCGAGATCAAGTAGGTAACGATGTTCCGGGAGAAGTAATGCGGGGTCAGTGAATAGCAGGTGTCCTACCTGTTCCATGATTGTGTTGTGTTCAGTCTCAGTCTTCCCATCTAGGAGACAGATGTGTGTTCTTGTATTCCTGAAGATCCACTGTTTGTGTGTGATTCCTAATACATGCTGTATGAACTCTGTCGACCAAGAATTGATATGACGACGAGAGCCAGAACTCTTGAGAGATTCCTTCTGTATGGCGAAGATGGTGCTACCAATTCTTCCTTCCATGAAATTATCCCACCCGAGAATGTCCATTTCGGTTGCCCATGCTGTGAGATAAGGCAGACCACTAGCAATTTTGCGCATGGGATGCCTCCCCCGATGCAGCAAGTATTCTTCCAGACACTCGATCACATTCAGGTCACAATGGGTTTCTTCCATCCAATCCAACAGTGTATCCACGGACTGCTGAAACACTCTTCGTCTTCCCGGGTTGAGGCAACGGGTAATATGCGCCGTCGACTCATCTATCCGCTCGCAACATGGGCATTTGTTGACTATACTGTTATCAATCCAAGACAAGTGTCGATTTGTCCCGCTGAATCCAGACACATGCTTGGTAACCCATAGAGTTAACATCTGAGGATATGCTAACATTGCCCTACCAACGGCCTCCCATGCCACTCGGTGGTAGTCCAGGTTGCTGACCATCTTCCTCTTGTGTAACAGGCTCTGCGCCATTGCTGCGCCCCATACGTCATACAACGTGGACCGAACTGAGGAGGTGACTTTCCTGCCATCTATCCAAACACGAATGGGCTCGCCTGGGTAGGTGGGTCCGAACCGTGTACTTTGAGCAATGCTGTCCATGAGACACTCCTTTGCTAACTTGTCTGCGATCACATTTAACTGCTGTGGCATCGTCAACTGGTCAAACTGTGTGTGCTCATCCAGGTGACTATAAACGTGGATATATTGAACATTCAGGGAGAGGCGATCTAGGTTGTGGCGCAACAATAGTATAAGGTCTGCTTGAGGTTGCTTCTCCGGGAGTGGCTTGTACCTTCTGTTCCCGTGTCGGACGACGCCCAAGTTGTCACAGTATATCTCTAGTAGTGTCGTTGGTGCCGTAACCGTGTTTGCTTGTAGTGCAAGGAGAGCTACTGTTATTGCGACGCCACCTATCAATTCACCCCGATAATTTGACGCGACATCTGTTGTGGATGTTTCACAATAGGTGATAGTGCAAATCAACCCAGTGTTTTTGCATAGGAGTACCACTGCCGCGGAGCACTTCGAATCATCATCCTCTGGCATGTAGGATCCATCATGGCAAGCTACTAGTGACCCAGTCGCAAATGCATCCAGGAGCCACTGGCCGTCTCCAGTGATCGAGAGGCCGGTAAGGAACTGACATGTTTCCATCTGTGCCAGGGCTTGCCGAATCGAGTGGACTCGTGTCGGTTCCTCCCGACTCATCATTAAGGACTGTGAGTGGAGGGAGATATGTGTCTCGGACACCTCGAGGATGGAGGCGAGGTAGATGCAGTCAGATGTGATTACAGGTTCCTTCGAGAGTCGGTACAGCTGCCTCCCACGTGTAGAGTACCTTGTCTGTACTGGCTCATATACCGCGGATTTTGATTCGCCATCCTTTCGAACCACTACTGTGTTCGTTGCATCCGTCATCCAGCAAACAGTTTCATATGGGCCCCGTATATGCTTCCCCAGCCGTGGTGACAATCTGAAGGTGCTGGATGTGATCTGTGAGATTGTGTCCCTCCATATTGCCAGATCAGCTTTGGTTGGTTTTTCCAGCGGGAATCTCATGGATGATTTCGTTGCCACATACTTGCCCCTTCCTGTCTTGCTTGAGTCTACTGTAACGCCGTCACAAAGTGTGAGTTGTGACACAAAATACACTTGATAATATTTCCGCGCTCTGTTGAAGCTCGGCCATTGTTGAGAAGGAATGAGGTGGATGACTTCTTCCATCAGTACTCTGTCTCGCTGTCGAACTGGAGGTACATCTACATTGCTCAGCTCTAGCGTGACGCCGTACAAGTGTAGATACTCCCATAATGTCTTAAACCACGTGTGCGTAGCTAATCCTTGAAACTTCGCATAGTCTCGGCAAAGAAAGTTTCCACTGAGCCCTACTTCGATCTGTACCAGTTCGAAGTTCGCTCGTAGGATTTGTCCCATTGGGGAGCTCCTTCCCCAATGCCTTTGTAGATATTGAATAGAAATGGCGAGCTTCTCAAGAGACATCTGAGGCAACCCTAGACCTTGGTATTTAACTGGCAGAGTTCGCCAAGCCTTAGTAATGTTTCTATTGACGCCAAGCGCAGGCAATAGTGTATAGTACCACGCGGAGAAAGCATCATCGAGATCCCGCGGAGATGTCATAAGCGCAATGATACCGTAGCGTACTGATGGGAGAGCTTGGGTCGTGAAGCTGTGCCAAACCTCGGAGGGCCTTAGGGTGCTACGAAGTACCCGATCGCTCCACTTTCTCCCTTTTCCGATCATGTGATCTAGTTGTGAAGTGCTGGAACCTGTTGGTGAAGACCAGACTCCAAGGAATTCCGATGCAACAGAGGGGTCTTTCAGTTCGATGGCCACGCTTGCGCGACCCGGTTGTGGTATACGTAGGACATGCCGACGCATCTCCTTGGCAGGCTTCAATACTGCGACTCCCTTCACGAACTTGTATGTCATAAAATACCAATAACACTTTTCTGGCTTCAAGTTACCACCAGTTGCTTGTAAAAGCCTTGCCCAATAGGTAGTCCCTTCCACCACTTTCGCAAAGAAGTCTTCGTCCGACAATTGGTCAATATTCATGTGGAGGAGCTCTGTATCATCGACATACAACAGGGCTGCGATACTCAGACAAATTCCTGTCCAAGCAGAAAGGAAGTAGGCTCCATGTCCTTTGGATTTATATGCGCTCAACATCACCGTGCTTATGGCTGTCCACGCCGCTGGGGAGGCACCACTGCCCTGAGTTAATCCCATATAAGGATTGTCGGTAGTCCCCCCATAGCTCTGTTTGGCCATCCCAAAGCCAGTTTTAAGAAAGAATCTCATAGTTTGTATACAAAGCAGGTAACATTTCACCACCATCAAAGGAACATGCATTGCTTGTAGTGCCAGGCTACCTGCGGCGTGATTAACTGCATCATAACAGTTTGCCGCATCTGTACTTGTCACTGCGACCGTTTGGTGGAGTACATTCGCTTGGTCGAAGAAGAGCTGTTTTGACAACGATGAGTCTAACGCAGTTTTGCCGGACGTAGCACCCTGTTCGACTGGTAGCACTCCTGTTGTTCGCATTCTATGCATCATTCGTCTGGCAAAATGCACCTTCAGCCACCAGTTAAAATCTGCTTCCAGCAGACATATCGCTCGTAGCTTATCAATGCGATTATTTCCCGCTATCTTCTCTAGGAGAACTGTTACACCTTCTCGCCAGCGATCCAGTGGTATCCCCCTACCTGCCGCCAAGTTAATGCTGTTGACGTGAAGGGACACGAGAGGTTCATCCTCTGTGATTGCCCTATAGTGCCCAAAGTGCCTTCCACTTTTCCAGGAGGAAGTGGACTCCTTCGAAGTCGCCCAGAAATCGATGAAGTCTTCCTGGGTGATGACTCTGTGGCCCTTCCCTCCGAGTAGGTCAACAGTAGACGAATCCCATTTGTCCAAGTAGTTGTAGTCGTTCTCTAGGATGCGACGGGCTGCATCCGTGTCCCCTAGATCTCCTATTTCTCTTCGCAGAGCAGCAGCAGAGAGTGGGGCTCGTTTGCCCAGGGAGAAACGTTTGCCCAGATGTTCACCGCAGGCCGCTTCTACTTCGTGTTGCTCAGTGTGGATTTTCACATCATTACCCGATGTCACTCCAACACTGAGTACTGAACGACCACACGGATCTTTGACGACCTTATTTATATTGCGTTGTCTCTGACGGCTGGCCTCACGGCGTATAATTCTTAGAACTTCGGTAGAGGCCTCTTCATCGTCCTGCTGTTTTGCTACCTGCAGTCTCCATTGCAGATGTTTACGCCGCAAGGCGGGGCGTCCTTCTTCAGCTCGAATAGGTGATCTAAGCATGCCCGAAGCCGTGTCCTTACGTCTGCCGCACTGAGGCTTAAGGGATCATTTATGTTCGCCCTCCGTGCTGCTCGACGCATATTCCGCGTGTCCGGCACTTTTCCCTCATGCCAACGTAGCAGCCATTTGAGGACTGCCCTGCGACGCAGCCATTGGCCTACCGTCGGACTAAATTCTATAGCGCAGCTCTTAAACTTCGTGCATACCTTTTCCGAATGCCTCATGTGCTCTCCCATTTCTTTATCCCACCTGTTGTGTATTCGACTTGCAATGTCTGAAGAACTATGGTCCGCTAAGTTTTTGACTAAATCTAGTTTTTCCTCCATTTTGTGTCGTTCGGCAAGCTCAGTTAGAGTGTGACAGTATTTCCTTCGAATGCGCGTAATTTTTGTCGTCAATGAGCGCGACTTAGGCCTTGCAATGGTAGGAAAGTCCCCACCAAACATGGACGATGCAGAGACTTCTAGCAGGAAAACGCGGTGATCCCCCACACCATACCAATGTGGGTAGCACATCGCATGCCCTTCCTCTAGCCCGGGGCTCCCAAATATAGTAGAGATCTTCCCTTTGCCACGCGAATGCGAGTTTGGAACCCGCTTGCCTAGTGCCGCTTCCATAATGCAGTGGAGATTAATGTCTGGGTGTGCCAGCCGTACCGCTAGTGGACCGTTATACACGTCTTGATTTGCATCTACGCACACCATCACTTCATCACCGTCCCTGCGCCATTCCGCGAGTTGGTTGGATAGATCGTCAATGAAGATCGTAGACGGAAAGTGAAAGTCCCCTCTTGCCTGGAAATACCGCAAGTGTTGTTCCCATACTGTATGACCTCTGGCCGACTTCCCTGGTTTGCACGGCAGGTACCCGCACACCACTCTAGTGCTCCTCGATGCTGTACCTACTCTTATCCACGACCATCGTCCCAGACCAGAAACGTCACAGCCCACCTCTGTTACCACATCACTCAGGCGGCCTACAGCTGCAACCACCGTGCCACCCATTTGGTCTCGGTTAATAATCTCCGTTACATTGTTAGCCGCTATGCCAGAGGTAGACGTAGTGGGACAGAGTATCTGTGAGAATTGTTTATTGGTTGGCACTAGGTTCCAGTGACATTGACTCTCGCAGCCGGCAACTACGTCGACTTGTAGGTCCTTAACTAACTGATTTAATCGATCCAATTTCCAACCGTGCGTAAAAATCCCCAGACTGTTCCAGTTTTCAAACATAACTCGGACCCACCCACTCCGTTTCGTCCTTGGCATATAGCCTACGCCGCCATCTTGGAGAAGATGGACGAGTTGCTCCATTTCCCTCCTATCTGTATCCGCTACATGGACCGGTACCGAGCGGTCAGGTTCTTGGTAATTCTCCTTAGTGAGGAGGTTATAGTCCCTAGTTGGATGACGCTTCCCGACCATCCTTTCTACATCTGCATCAGTTGGGATGCACTTGGCTTGAAACGATTTGTAACCATGGAGGAATGCTCTATGTTTCCGCTTTTGTGCCACCGTTGCTTGTTCCTGTCGCTATTTGTCTTGTCTCCGTTGACTTTTTGCCCTTCTGTTGTTCACTCGATTAGTACCCGGATTCCTAGATTGATTTGATATTTGCGATAGGGGCGCCGAAGCGTCCCCTATGTCAGCAGTCCCCCCCCGAGGTGCTGACTGGTTGTCCCTAAATTCACTGGTGTCTCCAACCCAAGATCCAGTGGCCAGGCTTGCTGTTTCTCGATTCGATCCCGCCCGCGCTGAAGGGTCGAACCGAGTGTGGGTACTTCGGCTGGTGCCCCATCTCTTAGTACCCGTTGGAGATGGGGGTCGCATGGACTTTATGTCCCCTGCGGAGCTGCACCACCTCCCTCATCCTGGGCGGGGGCAGCTCCGCTTCCACTGAGGTGGGGGGGAACCAGCTGGTTGATGCCAGCCAACATCTTCGTCAGTTGCTGCATTTGCATTTTCAGTTCGTTGATTTCTGCTGCCTGTTCGGCATTTCGCGCTTTGGAATCCGCAAGTTGTATCGCGTAGTCCTTGGTCTTTAAGACCCGATTCTGTGTCGCCTCTGAATTTATGGTAGAGGCACCAGTGGTGTCGCCATCGCCTGTGAGTGCCGAAGCACCACTCACCCTGCTTCCAATATCCCCGGCTTTTAGTTTTGAGTCGTATCCCAATTCCTTGAGGAGTCGTTTGCGAACGGTGTCTGACATGTCGACAAACGTGTTGGTCTGGTCATGTCCAGACAGCATCTGCTTACGTAGGTAAGGATCGTAGTGGGCATTGTCTTGTAAATAGGTGTCGGCTTTCCCAGCGAAATGCGATGTCGCTGTCAGGGTGACAGGATCCCACGAGGATTGAGGAGCTAGCTGAGCCTTCTCTATGTAGAAGGAGCGCATAAGGCGGGTTCGCGTACTCTCACAGTACCCACACTGTAGCAACCAGTGGTGCATAAAGCAAGCCAGGTTTGCGACTGTCCTCTCAGCAAAGGCATACTTTTCGCGGAATAGAGGATCATGAGGATCGTAAGCTACTACTATGCTGGAGATTCCTGTTTCAGGGCCTCGACAAGTCATAACTGCGGTGTGAAAGATTTGACGCTCATTAAATCGTATCCTTTGTAATTCCTTTCTGAGTGTAGTCTTGGCATATGGTGGCTTTGGCTGAAGAGTTTCACCGGTGGGAGCTGTGATTGGCTGCATCTTTACCTTGACTTCGTAATCGAAGAGTTGTACCTCACCGCACTCAAGAATTGTAGTTGCGATGTTATAACCCATGTGGATTCTACCATGTTTGTGATGTGCTCTTGTTCTATCCATGGTCACCACATTCCCAGGTACATCCATGATGAAAGCAGAGGGGCCGAATGTTTGAGATAAATCATTTGTGTCAACCATGATAGAGAGGAGTGGATCCAGCCGATTCCACGCAGTATCACTTGCTTCTAGAAAATAAGCAAATTTGCTTGACCGAGGGAAGGAGTCGAAGGAGAGCCGAGCTCTTTCCTCTTTTATTGTCAGGTAGCTTGAGTTCACGAATGGTACGCGTGGTGACGTTTATCTCTGGCAATGGCAAATCATACCATTCGAGAGTATCCATTTTCCCATGCCTGCAGAGCTTTTTCTCCATCTCTTTTAAGCGGTGCATAAGCAACTGCTTGACGCCCTCGATGCAGAGACCATTATGCACCCCACAGAGCATCTTCTTGGAGTGCGACTCCCAACATTGAAGCGGTTTTAGCAAGACCCTGACATTATAACAACGCAGGTCTATATTCATAGCCTCTATAATACTCGAGATCTTGGGGAGTGCGGTGAACAATTTAATTATCGTGTAAATTGACGTAGGTCCTTTGTCCTCTTCTCCTCCAGTTTTCTTCGATTTCCTCCGTTTACTACCACTATCATTCGTTCGATACCGATTACGTCGAGTTTCCAGACGTGTCTGCAATTGCTTCTCGGTGACAGGAGGCTGAGTGAAGACAAAGCCACCTGGAGCTTGAAACCAGTGTTGTGCGTTGACGAAGTTTTGAGGCCAATGTGGATCCTTGGATGACGTCAAATCAGGGTACGGCTTGTTGTTCGGATCGAGATCTTTTGATATGAAGCGAGCTGAGGAATCGAGTTCCTGGACGTAGTCCAAGAGTCTTTTTGTTTTGTCAAGAAGAACCACTAAATGCTCTTTACCAGGTTGCAACTGTATTTCAACTGACAGCAAGTGCTGGCCACTGTTAGGATCTATGATGAGAGAGCGATCTTGGGACAGTGAGGAGAAGGCTGTGTTCGAGGAAGTGGTGGCAACTGACGGCGTGGGCGCAATGTCTTTTAAATTGAGTTTCGGAGGAGACTTTTCATCTCCTGACTTCGCCGCTTCCCCATCAGACTCATCGTCATACCATTCAGGAACATGTGGTGTTATGTGAATCTCGACCGGCTCCTGGGGTTCAGGCATTGCCGGCGTATCCAAGTCTAACTCGTTCTCGTCTCCAGAGGGCTTTGTATCACATTCTTTCTCACTGGCATCATCTTCCATGTCCTCATCGTCACTGTCCTCTCCCGAACCGTCTTCGGGATCCTTATTACTCGTGTCCTGAGTGGAGTCCTCCTGAGAGTCCGAGGCTTTGTCCTCGTCATCCTCGGTATTGGCTGATGTCGATGATGCTTGCTTTTGGCCAGCCCGCCTAGTGCCAGAGGACTGCGTACTGCTTGACTTCCCAGAGTTTGCCGGTTTTGAGGTATCCTTCTCCGAAAGTGTGCTGTATCGATTGGAGGAGGATTTTTGCTTGCTCGAGTTCTTCTTAGCTTCCTGACTAAAGCTCACTCGATGCTTTAGGGCAGATGCACCTTGTTGGCTGACAGGGATCCAGTCCTCGTCTTACGGACGAGGAGTATGTACGGGGTCAAACGTATGAAATACGCCATCTTCCTTGGAAACATCGACTAGTTTGGAGTTACCAGGGTTACGAGAGAGGCGGAACGGGCCGTTATTCTCACGAAGTGTTCTGTCTTTGCGTCGGGCAGTGGCCACCTGTAGGGCAATAGCTTTCGGGCCGACGTAGCAGAGCAGGGTGTATGTGACTGTGTCATCGAGCTGGAAGGAAAGCTCACCCGTGGAGATAGAGAAGTCGTCAGGCTTAAAGTATAGAGCCTTTTTACCTTTGCTATTAACGATTTCCATATCGGCGGAGTTGTCCATGTTTTGTAATCGGAATGGACCCCATTTCGGGTGGGCTTGTGAGTGATCTTGCTGCTTGCAACGTAAGGTCTTTTGCCGCATGAGTTCCTCAAGTTTTAGTCCATTTAGGGAGTAGATGTGCTGTTTCGTGAAGGCGTCCTCGTTGTCAAATGTATATGCGAGACATTCACCTGGAGAAGGTGGCTTCGGTTCACTGATGAGCTCTTCGTAGACTTTTTGATCCGTGAGATCGATGGCTTCATCTGGGTCGTCTAGCATATCGTTCGGATGTTGGAGAACAAGGAAGGTGGACGTCGAAGATGATGCCTTCTTCTTCGGAGGCAAGTCGAATTTATCTGCCAAACGTGCTGGCTTCAATGCTGTATCGCCTTCGTCAGCATCTGTGCTTAACAACGCGTTGTTTTGAACAGCTCCTTGGCCAGGAGGGGTGATGGCAGGCGAGTTGACAGCAGCCCGGTTGTTTCCTGCCATGCGAGGAGGCGATAATTCCTCCATCGCAACATCGGTGTAGTTGGGTGCCGCCGTGGGCATTATATATGAAGAGGACTCCCGGAGTTTGGAAGGGAAACGGGCGGGATCGTGGGTGTGAAGGGGTACAGAGTTTGCTGGAGTGGAGGCTGATGCGGTAAATGGGAGAAATTCGTGTAATAGCCACGTAGTAAACTTCGAATCGGTGTAAAATCGCGAAATCACGATGGATTTGAGTGTAGTCAAGGCATCGATGGATCTAGAGGAGGAGAAGGACAAGGTGGTGCGTGAGTTGGGGATGTAGAGTATGTTTGCGTGACGGTTGGAGGGAGGAGGAACACCATGGTTTCCGAAATGGCCCTCGCATCGTTACTGCAAAAGGATGATGTATTGATTCCTGTGTGGGTTTGGAGAATTTTGTACATGTGTTTAGTAAAGAGGTGGATGTGCGTGACTTCCCTGCTTCGGAAAAGGGAGCACATGAGATAGCATAACTTGCACTTCATCGTAAGTTGTCTAACCATGATGTAGGGAGGACAAAAAAACATAATCAAAACTATCAGCCAGCACATGCGGCGTCCCCCTGTAACTGTTCTAGGACTGAAGTTGTTCCTAGGCACGGGCATCTGCTTATTCGTAGGCATCCAAGTACGATTGCTTGCCTACAGCAGCCATTCGCTGTTTGTCGACACTTTGATCGCAGATTTGGCACCAATTCCTATTAGCACGTTAAATTCCACCTGCGTTCAACATTTAATGAAAAAATCACCTATATTTCTGTTCGGACACAGCACGGGTCACTCTGGAAGTGGAACATTTCACGAATCGATGTCTCAGCCCGGTTGCCCATGGAATGTGACCGTCGATAAATTTGAGTATACAGTCAAAGAGGAGAGAAAGTTGATACATGACACGAAGTGTTCATTGACGCATAACAAGCTCATCCCTCGAATAATCTCGCTCATTAAAAACAGTAAAAGTGTCGTAGACGACGATCGAATTTCATCGCCAAGTGAGTCTATCGCAATGCAAAGGGAGGGGATCAATCCTGGAGGCATAGCTTACATTGACTTGGGTAAGTTAGAAAATAGTTCATCTGGTTTCAAGACATGATGTTTTAGGGGCTCCATATCAAATAATAACTTGTCATATCGAAATCAAAATCTTAGGACACTTTCACAACGGTGGTAGAACACTTGAATGCCTGGCAAAGGAACTAGGAGAGAGATCTGTCTTCATACACATACGCAGAAATCGGTACAGTATTGCAAGGAGTTTCACGCCGACTCGCAATGATTCCCTGTCAGAGAATGAATATAGTGATCAAATGCGACTGAACAGACTGAAAGAAATTCATAATCGTGGCAAGCGTGATACACTTCCGAAGCATATCCAAGACAAATATCGTGTAGATGACGATCAATCTCCCGCCGGTAATTACTTTCATCATCTTCGGCGGAAACGAAGCCACGATGACAAGAAATTTTACCAGAGGCGGAACGAGGATGATGATTATGTTATTGATGAGGAGGCAATGAAAAGAAGACTACGTCCCCATCATCGCTCATATCGTACGAAACATAGTCGTCTTCGCGGCCAATCACTTGATGATGAAATGGAGAACGATTCTACATTAGAGAAGCAGCGTCTTCCCAAGACACCGTGTCTTGCACAAAATATCGTCAACGGTAAGAATGTTAGTCATCCAGGAGTGGCCATATGTCCTCGTTCTACGGAAGGTCGTGGTCCAGTCAATTTACCAATATCAAGTGACGAAGTTTGGGATTCTTTATCTCCCTTTCAGCAATTTCTTTGGTATGCTGATGAGATGGAACATCGATGGAATACACTGCAAAAAATGTTTTATACCAATCATACAATATCGTCGGATGTTCGACGGCATGTCCCAGGAGGACATGGGATACCAACATTCATTGAAGTTACATGGGATAGCGAGGGTGAATTACACGATGGAGTGAATTGGGTTCGAGAGCAGCTTGGTTGTTCTCCTGCAATGTATGTGATTAACTCGCATCCACATGTGCATCACAGAAAATATACACTCAATTGTTCACAATTCATATGGGAAGACCTCGAGTATCGAAAGAAAATGAATTTCAGTTCAGAGATAGCAGAAGTTTTGTTCCCACGTCATCTGCCACAACATGTTGATAATGCAGCATGCAGTGAGAACAGACATGAGTTGCAACGCATAATTCGCGATTATTCAGAGTTTCATGGCATTCCATTCAATCCTGAACTGTGGAAATTACCCCACAACTAGAGATTCCGCACCTAAATGATTAACGATCTCCAGACGTAAAAAATACTTAAATACAAATTAGCCAAAGCAATTGCAAAACCGACATCCGGGCCTATGCTGGGGCATTCCCATGGGCAAATCCTGCTTACATGGAAGTTGTTATGGTTCATCAACTCCCTCAGCAACTGCTCTTGTGGAGAGAGCCCCAATGGAATTCTCGAGGCGCCTCCATATTCACGAGGAATATTTTCTATCGGTATCCGTTCCATCAATGCATTCCGAATTGCCACGTTATTGCTTTTGCTTGAATCGATTACTCGAACCTTTTCTATGGTACTCGGGTCAAGCATCGGCTTAATCATCTTCCAAAACACCTGAAAGAACGGAGGTGAATTTACAATGTATATTGCTCCGCACTCTCGGGATAATGTCTTGACGTGAAAGACGCAGCCCTTTTCACAAATGTGACAACCTCTCCGACAAAATCTTGCAAGCGCAACCCGTCCAAGTCAATGACTGTGATACCTCTACTCCTCGGTCCATTCTGATCAGGACTGATGTATGTCCACATGAATTCCGTGATGAGCGCATAGTGCCGGAGTAAATCGTTCAGTGACACTCCGTGGTCTCGCATTGCTCGTAGATCAATCTTCGCCGGAAACTCGACATAGACGGGCTCTTGATTGTACCCGTGTAAATGAAAAGCGTGGGGATAAAATTGTTTTATGACATCGAAGTAAGGATGCGGTAAAGTTAGTATTGAATCCATTCCATGATCGAGTCGCCATTGCAGTGTTTCCGAAAGACGCTTTTGTGCTTCTTCTACGTCATCATTCGTGGCACGGAGGTATCGTTCCCATGTTCCCGGTGGATAAGGCGGAGGGGCGCAGTGATTTCGGTCGCAGTGGTGATGTTTTGGATGATAAGCTTGTTGTTGCGTAGATTGATTAAGTGTAACGGGAGTTTCATGAGGAGGCGGAGGAGGAGGGGTCTCATGGTTTCTCTTTGTGTAATGGTTTGTAATGTCATAGTGTCCTCCTCGCAGTAGTGATGTAATCCATTCTACAGCTTGGAGATGCTTTTTCCTGCCTCCTATGATACTAAGTGACTACCTTTATTTTTAAAAACATTTAAGATATTTGCTTCTGACCATAAAAATTACACGGCAACCATGGGATTTGCCGCCCAAAATGTAAACGCAGTGGACTCCAAATTTAGAGTGCAGGACTGTGACCTAAAGGGCTTCATCGCATCTACAACACGTGTGGATGCGATACAACCCTTTAGGTCACACTCCTGCACTCTAAATTTGGAGAACGGAACTGTCCGATTGGAGTGAAGGGGGGGACGGTTGTGTGGGGAGCGATCGCGACGAGCAGGGAGAGGCGGTTTTTATGGTTTCTATTCATGCAACGTAAAATAAATAAGCTGTTTTACATAAGCCAAATTATGCGAATAATAGTGAGACGTAGATTTAGTACTGATTTCTACGCTCTGCAGGACCAGCCATATCCAAGCTGTACTGTTGATGTAGGCAATTTCCTTTTTATCTCTTCGAACAAAAGTGACTTGTCCTCATCGTTGCTCTGACTAGAACGGGCGTTATTTACAGCACATCCTAGCGAATCTTTCAATACAGTGTACGGGACTGAACTTGCTACGACATCGTAGGAACCGTAATACCTAAGAGGGTTCCTAAACAGCTTTTACGTCCCCGGAGGCCACGTCCCCTGGCGTCCCAGTACTTATTTACATAAGCCTTCTCACAAAATCGAGCGCGGGATCCCGCGACATGGACCAAGAATCGACTCCACCTGGTCCATGTCGCGGGATCCCACGTTCTGCCCAACATCCACAATTTAAAGATCTGTAAGGTAATATGGTATTATTCTACCTCTGTACATACCTAAGGTATAGCATGCACCTCGGGGAAATAAGTATCTAATAAATAAGCCGAGAGAAACATAACGAGAAAGGATACTTTTAAAGATCATTCAAATCGGCAAGACTGGCAGGAGGATTTAATAATAAAAATTTAAATTACTTATAGGTATTACCGCTCATCCAGTATGAAATATAAGCCAACTTCCTTGTGAGTGCTGATATTCCGAATCTTCCAGGCCGGGAGGGGAGGCGGGATCTGCATTTTTAAGGGCGAAAGTCAATAGGAGGCGGACACCAAAAAATCCGCTGGGATCCCAGGGGGACGTGGCTTTCTGGGACGTCAAAGCTGTTTAGTAACCCTCTAAACACGAGAGCAAGAGACAGCAGGGCCCAGGGAGATGCCAGGGTCCAATCCAGGCGAGGCATGATAATTATTGTTTATGGTCATTTGCGGCCCCCTGTTGGCACGTTGCTCGTTTGCTATTGTTCTTGTTTGACAGGTGGCGGCATCACTTGTGTGAGGCTAGTATAGTCCTGCCTACTCGCGGGATGCGGAGCTTCAAGCTCCAGGGCAAGATGAGAGAAAACGGTCAAAGCGGGTTATTCCATCAAATGGATGACACGTCAGACCGTCGGCTACGCTTTGGGGAAACCCTCTGCTGGGGTCGCTATCGACTGGGTCTCTTGTCCGTCACCTTCTTTCCTTTTTGGAAAATGGTGGCTTAATGTACAGTCAGGCCAGTGCAATGCCGGGTAACTCTGGGGACAGCACTGCCTGTGTGATCAAGAGGAGTGAAAAGTGACTCTTGGGAAGCACAGGGCACACGAGGCTTAATGAAGCCGTAAAAACCGAGTTTATATATTACATGCAATGGGGTTGGAGACTTTTCAAGTTTGCCACAAGTGAGTTGCCAGGGTTATGTCCCAAGGAATGGGTGTCACAACTCCCAACAATAACTGCGCCATCCAAAGAAAAGCAGAACCGACCATATCTCAAGCTGCAATGCTTGGACCATTTTGTGTGTAATGTATTATTGGTAAAATGTGTGTGGAAACCACAACGCCCTAGTTACATAAAATAACAAAAGTTGTGAAGCGCCCATTTAAGATACGACCATCAGCTCTTCCTGAATTTGTCGACATCCTCAACGCCAAAGACAGGAAAGCTCTATCTTTCCTCTCGACTGACTACCAAATTTCCACCGGAGAATACGAGTTTGATCTTAGCGATGTCACCACTTACAGGATTCTCTGCAATGCTGGTCCACAATTGGTGGTAACCCAACTCCTCACCGCACAAAAGCTGAACAAGATTGGCACATCTGATCTGGGACCGTTTAGCCTCTCACGAGACCCCACCGACTCTTCGAAGATACATATCTCTCGTAACGAACAGCCCCTACACGTCTTCGACATGTCATCCACATCACTTCCTCAGGATGAATGGATCCCAGTTGGACAGAGAGGCACTTACTCTAGTAAGAAGAGGATCAGTTTTGAAAAGACTCCAGGCAAACACCAGCCCTCAGCGCCAAGCCACTCCACCAACAAGTTTAGTGCCTTGCGCGAAGAAGACGAGCGTGCAGACCACTCGCCGCCAAGTAACAAAGGTATGGACTCAGATCCTATCCAGCAAGATAACAAGAATGTCACCTCCAAACGTGTCCCTAAGACAGGCAAGCCCGAAGACAATGAGATTGAGTCAACAGGAAGCAATGCAGGACAAGCAGGCTCTACGGAGCACAGTAAATCAGGCAGCAATGCGACAAACTCGGTTGAGGACAACGAGGAGGGCGACATAGATATGGTCTCGCAACAAGGAGGTGATGAGGATCAGGCGACACAAACGCCCCACATAGTGGCACCACCGCCCACTCCAAAAGTAATCCAAATCACCACTAATCCACCAGAATGGATAGACGACGAATCGGTCGGAGAGGCAGCCTGTTCAGGAGACGAGAAATCACCCCCCAAAAAGAACCTACATGACGTTGTTCCTCCTGCTTCTGTCACCACGGACTACTCCACCACAGCGTGCTCCTCCTTGTCCCACAGCACTAGCCCCTCCACCATGATTGATCCACAGAGTGGCCAACATCTAATCACTGTCGAAATCCAGCTCCAACCTGAGAAGGATAACTTAGAAGTCATGCTAGCAGAGACGAAAAACTTATTGAGCTATGTTCAGGGTTTAGATCCGACAGCAAAGTTCATTTCGTGTGGATTAAACCAGGATAAGACCCCGCTTCCAGATCTCACTTCCCCAACCTGTGCACATTGGCCAGACTCCTTTGCCGCAGCACAGGGATGGTACCAGTCCTCGTCGACCTATGTGTTCTCCCTTGCACCAGTATCTGAGAAACAACTACATAACAGGCTGGAGTCTCGCCGCAACAGATCAAGAGGGGATGATGAAGAGACTAAACGTCGGAAATCCAAGAAGGAAGCAGTTCAAGAGGATCGTGGGCCAACGTCTATGTATGTCACACTCAACCTCTTCTCCTCATTGCCAAACATCAAAGGACTTCTAGATTCTATGAACATCGACCTCCGCAAATCCAATGTCCGTGTATCCCTCAAATCCCTTCAGTGCTGGGAATCCAACTCGAAACGGATGCTCTGTGGTGTGCAAAGTGGTCTCTGCGTTGAGGGTGTGAAGCAACTCCTCTTGCATAGATTAAAAGAGATGGAGAAGAAACTGTGCCGCCATGGAAGGCTCAGCACAATTGACTGGTACGATAAGGAACTTCCAGCGGTTCACGTCACGTTGAGGAACATTAGAGAGCTCAAATTGCCAAAAGATCCACTGGAAAGGGAACAGCTCACCTTTGATCCTTTCCCACACTCTAGCCGGTTCGCCTATTTTATCGAAGCAAGCGACGCTGCATGGGTTAGACTAGACCCCCTCATAAACATGTTGATTGAGACCAATGACATCTACTCCGCCTTTGGTCCCTCAGCATTCATTATGGATGTCCCTCCACCTAATCCCACCATTGAACGGGTGAGAGCGCACCACAAACATGGGAGGATAAGCATGGGGTACAATATTGTGACAACTGTCCTCGACTGCAGCAAAATACAGCTTTATGATTATGAAGTTAAAGTTAAGATGGCCCCAGTTCCACTCTTAGACTCTGACGGTAACCCAACCGGGAAGGAGGAGCGACCTCGCCCGCCATATGCGTGCACGACAATCCGGAAAGAGCTACAGCAGATTCGCGTGAACGGCGACCAAGTCTTCCACACGGCGATCATGGTATGCAAAGGGCCTGAAACAGGCATCTCAGGAATAGTAGTCTCCTATGACCCCAACGATGAATTGTATAAGGAGAAGTACGACTTCACGAAACGAACCGTAGCCAACTTATCATGCTTCATGTATCACTGGCTAAAGCAAAAAGGTTACTGCGAGAGTACCAGGTCCAGACTGATGAGGTCCTTCTACATTGAAAAGACGCAATTGGCTCCACAATCCTCCTGGAACCCAGAGACACTCCAGGCCACCTCCCATTTTGCTGGACGTGCAGACACTTATCTCATTGACAATGCGAGATACGACCCCTATCTCCGTGCCACTCCTACGAGTACATTCGTTGACATGTCTGACACTATACGCAAAGGCTTACTCCAGAGCCTGGGCTACGATCCTAATGTGAAGGGGGGCGATGTAGGCAGTAGAGTGAGCGGTGTCTCCAAACTCACAGGAGACGGGAACACTACGGGAGCTTCAACCGTTAACTCAGAGGCCACTCACAACAGAGTCTTGAGGACCAAAGAGTACGCGAAGCAACTAGCCGACACCAAAGAGAAGAATGCTGAACAGGCCACCGAGATTTTAGAACTTTGCACACAAATGCAGCAACTTACGCAACTTATTGCTGGGCTCTCTTCCCAGCAGGGTTCCCCCCACCTTAGTGGAAGCGGAGCCACTCGCCCCCCAGACGAGTGAGGCGGTGTGGCTCCGCAGGGATCATAGCTCCACCCATTCACCCCTCTCATTCGAGCACTATGGGCAGGGGTGTCGTCATAAGTGCTCAACCTCCTGTTGCCTATGTACGGACGGGACAACAGAGAGGACCAACTAGTCCTACCGCTACCTCCTTCGCTGCGGGAGGTAACGCACCTAATAGCAGTCATGGGGCACCAATCCGGGGTGGTGTCTCCACAGGGGAACAACAGGATTCCAGGGCAGGGGAACGATCGGCAACCAACCTCCAACATAAACATACTCGGAAGCAAACAAAGAGTCAACGCCAACAAGACGCCTGGAAAAACAATCAACTATCAGCTAACATCAAGCGGAAATACAGATCCTTTCTCAAGGGCTATGCAAAGTTTCACTCACGATGTCTACCAACAGACACCGATGTAAGGAAGGAGGTCAACCACAGGGGACGAGAAGCAGATGACTACCATTACTCCATACCGACGGACACAGCCACACCTAACAACATCAATCCTGCCCTCACCACCGAACAAAGAGAAATGGCGCAATTGATCGACTTACTAAGAGACGGGGGAGTAGGATACATGCCGGAGAGAAAACCTAGCGGATGGGTGCGATTGATGTTCGAAAACTGGAACAGCTTGGGCATCAACACCCATAGCTGGAAAGTTGACAGATTAAACCACCTTATACAGAGCCTCCAAGTTGATATCATGGCTGGTTGTGAGGCCCAATGTGATTGGAGATTTGTTCCACCACACCAACAGTTTCTGCACCTTTTGGCCCCAGGCACCACTACAGCAGGGATAGCCGCCAACAATATAAATGAGCGCATCAACCGGGATCAAGTAGGAGGCACTGCCATTGCATCAGTTGGCCGCATCAGTGACATTGTTTCCGAAGTTGGCTGCTACCCCACGGGACTTGGCAGATGGTCCTGGATTAAACTTGGTAAGGATAAGAAAACAACAAGGATTATCAGTGGTTACTTGCCTTGCAAGCCAGGCAGGCATGCCCGGGGTCGTACAACGTGGGAACAACATTCCCGTTACTTCCAGGCTAAGGGAGAATTCAGATACCCTTCCACACTATTCATTGAAGACCTCACGGCACAGATTCAACTATGGCGCTCTCAAGGCGAGGAGGTAGTGCTGTGCATTGATTCTAATCAGGATGTCTACACAGGTCCCCTCTCCTTAGCCCTCCAACATGACACGATAAGAATGTCGTGTTTGTTCCAACAGTCACTCGGAGAGCGAGTACCGAACTTCGCACTTCCGGGGCACAGGGAGACTTAGCACCATTTTTGGGAGTCCCGGCCTGCTGGAAGGAAACGCCATGTGTTACCCACATTGGTATGGCGTGGGCGACCACCGAGTATTTCTTATAGAAATCTCCGCGGACTCCTTATTTGGTGGGGAATATCCCACCATAGCGCGCCCAACCTCCAGGCTCCTAACATGCAAGGTCACGCGGATCCGTAACAAATACTGCGCCACGCTAAAACTCCTAGTCACACAGCACAAGATGCGCGAAAAGATGCAATGGTTACAGAGCCTCAACAGTACGCTTCCACCATCTCTCTCACAGAGCCTACATGATAAGTGGGATAAAGAGCTAGGCGACTTTATGCTGCACGCAGAAAGGAAATGCACCAAATTCAAGAGTTGTTCGATCGAATACAGCCCAACAGTAGGGCAGTGGTTGCGCAGGAGGTCGATTCTGAAATGGATCCTCCGGTGGCAAGATGGGAAGGTACCCGACACGCGAAACTTATGCAGAGCAGCCCGACGAGCCAACATTGATTCTCCCCTAACCTTATCTCAAACAGAAGTAACTGCCCGGCTCCAAGCCTGCTTGCAAGAACTGTTCCGCCTTAAATCGCAAGCACCTGCATTAAGGTGGAAACACCTACGGTGGAGGCTCTCCCTCGCCAAAGAACGGGGAGACGAAGAAGCTGCACAAGAGATCTTACGTATCTGCCGAAATGAAGCTAGGAGACTAAGACAGCGAACCATCAACAGAGTAGTGAGAGCACCGAGGGGCCGCTCCGTCCTGAGCATAGCCGTATCAGTGGATGACAAAGATTACCATTACACCTCTCAGGAGGAGGTTGAGGACATATGTGGCCAGCACCTGGGAGAAGGGTTCTCTCTTGGTAAAAGGGCACCCTTGACCGCAGCACGCCTGAAGTCTGAAATAGGGAATTTAAGCAACACGGACGCGGCACGAAGAATTCTGGACAATACTTATGATTTCTCAGAGGACTGGGACCCCGCTACTGTTGATCTTCTCAGAGCAGCTGCAGATATCCGGCTGGAATTGGAAGAGGTCTCTCAATCTAGTAACGCGGTATCGGTAAAAGACTATATGTCCTTTTGGTCTACGTGCAAAGAGAGCACCTCATCTTCTAAGAGTGGGAGGCACTTCGGACACTATCGAGCGATTAGCACGGACCATGACCTATCTGAGCTTCAGGTACTGAGCATCAACACAGCGGCGAGTAGGGGAGCACCTCTGTCTCGTTGGCGCGAGGGCGTCACAGTTCTTTTAGAAAAGGTTGCCGGCAACACAAGGCTCGACAAGTTACGAGCTATCTGCCTTTTAGAGGCAGATTTCAACTGGTGGCTCAAGGCCACTTTCGCGAAGAAAATGATACATAGAATGCACATTAATGGTGTCCTTCCAGTAGAACAGGGAGCAACCTCGGGCAAAACAGCGACTGACTCTGCCATGATGAAACAATTGTTCTTTGACCAAGCGAACACCTTACACCGGACCTGCGCCGTGTCAAGCAACGACGCGGCCAACTGTTATGATGCAGTGAACCATGCCGCAGGGAGCTTTGCCCTCCAAGCTATGAGAGTGCCCGTCAACTTTGTTAAGTGCTATTTTGTCTGTATACAGCTCATGAGGTACTTTTTAAAAACGGGCTTTGGTCTAGCTACGACGAGTTACGGCGGTACGGTGGACAATCCCTACATGGGCCTTGCACAAGGCAGTGGTGCCTCCCCAGCCGCCTGGACAGCGATCAGTACGGTCATGCTCACGGCGTATAAAAATGGAGGACACGGGGCGTCATTCACCTCTGGATGGTCAGGCCTCTTCATGGCAATAGCGGCTCTCTTATACGTTGATGATACGGACTTACTTCACATGGCAAAAGATGACTACGTAACTGAGACAGAATTTGTTGAACAAGTACAAGTCGCAACCACATACTGGGCGAAACTACTGCAAGCCACAGGAGGGAACCTTAAACCAGTCAAGTGCTACTGGTATCTCCTCTCGTATCACTTTAAAGGAGGAGTTGCTTCATTGAAACCACTACACCATATCAAGCAGCACACAATGAATATTCCACAACCGGATGGATCGACAGTGGCAATCCAACTGAAGGACCCTGCGCAGGCCTCAGAAGTCCTGGGTGTCTGGTCTGGTCCCCTTAATGACGGTAGCGCACACCTCACCCACATGCTGGATAAAGGGAAACGATGGAGCACCCGAATTAACGCTAGCAGTTTGTCCCCCTCTGAAGTGTGGTTTAGCTTTAAGCTACAAGCTCTCCCATCGGTCAAATACGGCCTAGTCCCTCTCATGACATCACGCAAGAATTTAGACGATGCCTTTATGCAGTGGTACTACACATTCCTCCCCGCACTAGGAGTCAATCGCAATATTACGACAGCATGGAGGACGTTACCCACTTCGTATCAGGGCCTCGGCCTCCCCCAAATGTCACTGGAAAAAGTCTCTTCCTCCCTCCACTATCTACAACGACACTGGGACAGTGGAAGCCCAGTAGGTAAATCACTTAGATGTCTATACGAACTGGCACAGGTAGAAGTTGGATTGGCAGGAAATTTCCTGCTCCGAGACTACGGGAAGTACAGTTGCCTGGCATCACACACCTGGTTTAAGGTCCTTTAGGAATACCTGGATTACTACGAGGTGCGCCTCGAGCTAAGCAACACATCCATTCCACCAGTCAGAGCCGGTGATAAGGTTCTCATGGAAGAGGCGATGATGATCCTCCCTCCGGCCGATTGGGTGAGCTTCAACAGAGCCCGGAAATTCTTTCGAGCATATTTTCTCTCGCAAATAGTTCTGAGTGACGGCATAACGATCAACCCGGTTAAGCTCACGCGGACCCCTCAGGAGGCAACAACCATGAATTTCCCCCTGGAAAAACCAACACGGGCAGACTTGTCTCTTTGGAATAGTACTATTGCCGCACTTACTTCACCCACATTCCGCTTATCTCCCAAACTGGGGCACCACCTGCGTAGCCCGTATGAAGTCATTCAATGGAGAACGAATGCGGCTCGGGCGTACATTTTACAGACAGGAGCGGGCCGCGCTTCCCAACTGTTCCTCCCTATGAACACTCGCTATAGAACGAGAGGACGGCAAGAATATATTCTAGCCCCAGCCCAACCCTTACCCATTACCGAGAGTTCTTATGTTGTCTCGGTTAAATACACATCTCCAACCTCGCTTGTTGCACATTCACAATCAATCATCGTTGGACCCAAGAGAAAGGAGAGAGCGTTTGACCTCCGTGCCGAACTGCACCACCTAGGAGAGTACAGCTTTGCTCGGGCAGTTCAACTCCGGGGGGATGGACCGTGGATGCTGACAGCCTTTGCTCAAGGAACCCTCACCATTTGCCACGATGGCTCTTACATGCCCGACTTGGACCCTTCTCGATGCTCAGCGGCCACGGTTTTTGTGTGTCGGAAGGAGGGACACATTGCAGTGCTTAGCTTCTGTGAGTCCACCGACGTGGACACCGCCTCCAATTACCGCGGTGAACTCATTGGGGGAGTCCTGGCCACCCTAGTCCTCCGCGTGCTTGCCACATGGTCACCATCTGCTGGGCTTACACCCTGTGAAATCTTCTGTGATAACATGGGGGTGGTGTCGCATGGCAACAAACTAAGCCAACCTTTGCCAGAGCGTCAGGTTCATGCGGACCTCCTCAACCTGTTTCGGAGGAACATCTCGAGCATTCCATGTTCTATCAGATACACGCACATCTACGGACACTTAGATGATACCCAGTCCTTCTCGAACCTCACACTACCGCAACAGCTGAATGTCATGGCCGACAACATAGCGAAAAGCAGCTTGCGCATGCATGTGGCTAAGGGACATTGCAACAAACCCAACTACCCGGCGGAGCCAGTACGAG
This sequence comes from Cyclotella cryptica, assembly GCA_013187285.1. NCBI lineage: Eukaryota > Bacillariophyta > Thalassiosirophyceae > Thalassiosirales > Thalassiosiraceae > Cyclotella > Cyclotella cryptica. The sequence goes on from JABMIG010000411.1 coordinate 40,526, forward strand.
TTCTCGTCGGAGGCAGGAAGATAACTTCTTCCATACGCCAGGCCGTTTACAACTCATGGGGTGGAAAAGTTGCTAGGGAACTGTTCCAAAGGCGGCGTCTCGTTAGCCTGTATCATTTTCACCTTATCTCATGGGGTTACGTAAGCAGAGCCATGAACACATATCCACCATTATTCTGCACGTGGGTAACGAAGCACGTGTCTGGTTTCAATGGGACGAACAGGCAACTGGCCAGAATTGGTGAAAATACGGCACATCAGTGTCCATGTTGTGGACATAGCTTCGAGACACCCGGCCACATCACTCAATGCCCCAACCCGGGACGTAGGGAACTCTTTAAGAACACTGTAGATAAACTGCTTGACTGGATGGAAAACACGAAGAGTGATCTACCACTGGTGGAGTGCCTGGAAGAGTACCTCCTCTCATATGGCGAAGGCTCCATGGTAGATATCGCCCATCCCTACCCTCACCTACATGATTGGGCACAAGAACAAGACATCCTGGGCTGGGACAATTTGTTAGAAGGGAGAATTGGATCGGAGATTTTTCGCATCCAACGGACGTCGCTGCAGAGGCATCAATCCCGCATGCACATTAAGACATGGGCAACTAAATTTATCCAACAAATTCTCCACATCACACATAGACAGTGGCTGTTCCGCAACGCTAGAGTCCACATACGCCTGTTGGAGGGCAAAACCACTGATGAACACAATGCAATTATGAGGCAGGTCTTGGAGAAACTGTCCACGCCGGCAGACGAGTTGCTGCCACAACATAGACACCTCGTTGAAGTAGATTTCGAACGCCTTGGGGAAAGTACTACTCTAGACAGACAATACTGGCTGGCCACTTTAGATTCAGCAATCCGGGCTGCTGGTCATACTTCTCCTCACCTTGGACAAGACATCAGACACATTGACACAGACACCGCAAACGAGGTTACCGTACTGGACCCAACTTAAAACCAGATGGTTGTTTAGCCCGCCTCAGGGCTGACTGCGCCCCATATGGGGTATGAAGAGAACCATTTGCCTCTGCTTCTCTATGGCTGTTGCCATTGCTCTGCTTTGTCGGAAAAGAAAGACCTTTGTCCGTGCCTGCCTAGAATAGTTTAACGCACGATTTACTAGCTGATATTTGATATTTGTGTGAGGCTTGAGTGAGAGCAGGGTGGACTTTTAGGGTGGACTTCCAAGTTGATCAAGATTTTTTCAAAATCAAGATTTTTCAAAATCTTAGTTGTCAAGATTTTTTCAAAATCTTAGTTGTGTTGGAAACTGAGCCGTTTTCTCCTTCTTCTCCTTCTTCTCCTTCTTCTCCTTCTTCTCCTTCTTCTCCTTCTTCTCCTTCTTCTCCTTCTTCTCCTTCTTCTCCTTCTTCTCCTTCTTCTCCTTCTTCTCCTTCTTCTCCTTCTTCTCCTTCTTCTCCTTCTTCTCCTTCTTCTCCTTCTTCTCCTCCTTCTCCTCCTTCTCCTCCTTCTCCTCCTTCTCCTCCTTCTCCTCCTTCTCCTCCTTCTCCTCCTTCTCCTCCTTCTCCTCCTTCTCCTCCTTCTCCTCCTTCTCCTCCTTCTCCTCCTTCTCCTCCTTCTCCTCCTTCTCCTCCTTCTCCTCCTTCTCCTCCTTCTCCTCCTTCTCCTCCTTCTCCTCCTTCTCCTCCTTCTCCTCCTTCTCCTCCTTCTCCTCCTTCTCCTCCTTCTCCTCCTTCTCCTCCTTCTCCTTCAGTGAGACAGTTTTTCTGCTTTTTGCCAAAACAGGTACCAACCTTGAAGTTGATGTGAACTTACCTGTAAATAATTCATTTTTCGCTTGGACTTACATGGGTAGTTATATTGTCCTAAGTAATTGCCTACGTTTAAATTTATATCTTGTGAATAGGTTGAAAGAACAACGTGTCAATTTTTACAAAAATGACAAGAATGGTAATTTAAACTTGAAGGGAACATTAGTCACAAATTATCATTTTAATCATACAACAATCGTTCTGTAAACTTGAAGGGAACGTTATCGTGTCACAAAAGAGTGTCTATGTCTAACGAGAATGATTTCGCAAACTAAAAATGGGTACATACTTTTAAAATGGGCGGGAGCGCTGGCGTGCTTGTGGCGCGAGGCGCTCTCGCCCATTTGCAACTACTATAGTACATATTAATTAAGCGTAGAAAAGTGGCATACTACTACAAGCACTTTATTTCAAAAGTACGTCTTCCTCTGTCTCTACAAATCGCATTCTGTTTTGCTAGCTACAAAAAATCTTGCAGCGGCTGCTGGTAATGTTGGAAACTGAGCCCCTTTCTCCTTCTCCTTCTTCTTCTTCTTCTTCTTCTCCTCCTTCAGTGAGACAGTTTTTTCACTTTTTGCCAAAACAGGTACTGACCAACAAGTTGATCAAAACGGTACCATCAAAACTTACCTGTAAATAATTCATTTTTCGTTTGGACTTACATGGGTAGTCATGATGTTTTAATATATGTCTACCTTTAAAGTTATATATTTTTGTATAACGTATGACATTATTTTCAAGAATTTTTCTGTAAACTTGAAGGGAACATTATTCACAAATTATCATTTTAATCATACAACAATGGTTCTGTAAACTTGAAGGGAACATTATCGTGTCACAAAAGAGTGTCGAACAAGAACGATTTTGCACACTAAAAGGGAACCTTCATAAGCGACTACTTATATAAAAATATAATAAGTGTACCATATTATTATATTATTATTATATCTCTTACTTTAAAAATGGGTGCGAGGTGCTGCTTCCCATGTGACACTGCTATCGTATTTCAACTGTGGCACACTACGGTACGATATCTCTACTTAGTAGGAGACAAACCACTTAATTTTTCATACCTCTCTCTCTGTCTCTACAAATCGCATTCTGTTTAGCTTGCTACAAAAAATCTTGCAGCGGCTGCTGGTAATATATCTTAAATATTTACAGTGGGACTGAATCAGGACAGATCAGGACTTGAATCCCTCGAGATCTCCTTGAGATGGAGTAGAGATTGCATTGCCCTCGGTTGAGCTTGCAGAGAGGAGAGTTAAGAAGCCCGATGAAGCGGGCAGAACCTGGGCAGAACCCAATCCCCCACGGCTACCAGTAGACAATAATCCTTGGGTTACGAGAATTGTTCCCCGAAAGCAGCAAAACATCTGCATGCGCTCTTTGGGCATGGATGAATTCCATCTCTCTAGAGGTCTATGTCGAAAACAGCAGTAGCATATATTAAATTTTGATTTGTGCACCAAGAGAACTCTGAGCTCGTCCCCCCTCTTTCAGCAAGCGACTTAACAGGCATGTTTTAAGCGGTCAAGAAGTGCAAATAATCGTGTCCTGTACAACCTGTTTGGTATTGTATCCTTCCAACATCAAGTGACATCGTGTTTTTGGGTTCAAGAGGCATCCCTTCTCATCCAGAGAACTAATAAGAAACACATTCACAAACACTCCCAATTACATCATGTTCGAAAACAAAAAGAACGAAATCAATGCTCTAAAGCAGCATCTCCTCCACAAATACAACAACAGGAACAACGTCAGAAATGAAATACCTACACCACAACAACAGCAACAAATCGCCGCAAAGACGAAGCCATCACCCACAGCCAACACCAAACCACAAGCCAACTGTAAAGCCAACACACGGCCAATCGCAAACACCAACAGTACATACCTGGATGTCTTTTGGTTCAGCCAACTAATCTTGCAGCGGCTGCTAGTAATTTTCACACAACACTTGAATTCCCTTGACGCCTTTCTATTTAAACAATCGTGATCATAGCTATCCTCAAAAGTAGCTATCCTCTATCATGAGTGGGAGTTGATGAAGAAGCTTCAAGACGGACACCATCAGCTTCACTTCATGAGTAATCTTTAATCTTGAAGTGACATCAGTTGATTTTTGCCATCTGCATTTCACATCTAACTTGAGGTAAATTTATATAAAACCTTAGCTGCATAACCTCACAAAAACTACTGTCAACAATAACACAATAAACAGCATTAGACATTGTATTAAGGTGTCCATGCAGATCCAGATTTGTGTTTTGTCGATTGTCGAATGTTAATCGTCAAATGGTACACTCCGACAAATCTTTTTATTAAAGTACGATTACAATAACAACTAACACATCCTCGCATTTTGTGTCCATGCAACGTATCATTTTGTTAGCACAGGCCTCCCGCATGACACAGCATCACGAACACTACTATACGAACACTTATGTTTCCGCCCCCTCGCTCTCTATTTTCCACACTTTCTCCCTCCCTCCCCCACCTCACAATTTTTTGCTATTCTCTCCTTCGTTTACCCCTGTTCTTTCGTTCCATCATGTCTCGATCTATCAAAAATCACTCCAATGTCAATCAAGGCACCAAGGCAATGAAATTACTACCCAATGACTCCACTAGCCCATCTATCAAATCCACACTACAAATAATTGGATCGGCCAACTCGTCATCCTCTGCCAATCCCTCTTCGTGCGAGATGACAAGAGTGCACGCCTCAAAAGTTGACATGGAAAACTCAAACGCCTCCAACACCCACGGTTGAAAATTCATCCCACAAGCAACGGTCAAATTGCCCAAACAATCCACGAGAGGGAGCAATGTCAGATCGAACAGATTTGCCATGGCCATATCATTCCATAGTCGAAGAAGCGCTGGGATATACAAACAGGGCAAAGACCCTTCACCAACGGCAGAACCAATGCAATCCGCCATAACACCAAAGGTATCAAATAAAACCAATTGGGCAACAATCGTGACAACAATGCCGTGACACACCCCATCATTTCACCACTGCATCCATCCCTCCTTGTCGAACGAGGCAAACGTCAACCCGAATTCACACGCTTCCAATGCCACGGTGGTATCGTTTTCGGCAGTGGCTCGGAGCATAAATTCCATTGCTGTTGGTGGTGGTTGTGATGATGTTGATTGTTCATTGCCGTCAAGAGCACAGGCACCAACTCATCCAATGATGAAGAGGGCGATTCACGCACCATGCGATTGGGAATATCCTCCAACAACTTCCTCAACGTCAACAACGCTCCTGCCGCTGCCGCCGCTGCCGCCGCCACCGCTTCCATCATATCGTCCTGCCCTCCCTCCCCCCCCACGACGACTGTAACACGCCACACACACCAACAAAAACGGCACGAGCTCCCTCCATCTCCCCACCCCAAACTCCTCCATGGCATCCACCGTCCTCGAAGCAGCGGCGGTACAACATTGCGCAATGGACGTGGATGCTGCGCTTTGCTAACCTGTGATGGAGCAGAGAAATAAGAACGAGGACTATCCGAGGAGAAGAAGAGGGTGGCCTCTGGGTGGCATCAAGAGAGCATCAAGGGCTATCAAGAGGCATCAAGATGGAGAGAGGGTAGCTAGAGGGTAGTACCATGCTATGAGGGGCTTCTAAAAAAGCGCGCTAAGGTGTTCAAAAAAGTATACACGTAGAAACATACCAATCTCTACGTGTTTGTCAAAAAATCCTGATTTGTTAGATTGTCGTCAAATTGCGAATTGTCGAATTGCGAGTGGTTGATTTAGAGTAAAACCCATTTACAATAAATGATGTAACGCGGAATAATGTGACGTAAAATCACGAGTAGCTTCAACTGAGTAAAACTTGGATTCGACGATTTGTTGCCAAATTGTCGACAAATCGTCGACAAATCAGGGTTGCATGGACACCTTATTAAGGTGTCCATGCAGATCCAGATTTGTGTTTTGTCGATTGTCGAATGTTAATCGTCAAATGGTCCACTCCGACAAATCTTTGAATTAAATTACGATTACAATAACAATTAACAAATCCGAACTGTTTTGGTGTCCATGCAATGCGTCGATTTGTTAGCAATTTGTTAGATGTATTTGAAGTTTACAGGTAGCTAATAGAACAGGCCTCCCGCATGATACAGCATCACGCACACTTATGTTTCGCCCCCCCATCGTTCTCTATTTTCCGCACTTTCTCCCTCCCTCCCTTGCCGCACGATTTATTGCTATTCTCTCCTTCATTTACCCCTGTTCTCGCCGCAAACGAACCTCCGCAATCCAATCAAATCTCTCTGCCCCTCGTGTCTCTGCCCCTCCGCCCGTCCACGCTGGCCTCCCTCCTTCGATGCGGCTCCGCCTCCACAGGCGATGTCGCGCGCGCCATAGGCATAGCACCCTGGAACTAGCACCCTGGAACTGTTAGTTGAGGGTAGCGTAATCGTGGGACTAATACCTATTAAGTAGTAATCCTCTTCTAAAAATAAATGGCGCCAAGGTCTCCAAAAGTATACACGTAGAAACATACCATTCTCTACGTGTTTGTCGAATATTTCTGATTTGTTAGATTGTCGACAAATTGCGATTTGACGAATTGTGATTTGTTGATTTACAGTAAAAGCATTTACGATTAATGACGTAAAGCGGAAAAATGTGACGTAAAATCACGAGTAACGTCATCTGAACAAAACTTCGGATTTGGCGAATTGTCGACAAATTGTCGACAAATCGTCGACAAATCGGGGATGCATGGACACCTTATTAAGGTGTCCATGCAGATCCAGATTTGTGTTTTGTCGATTGTCGAATGTTAATCGTCAAATGGTCCACTCCAACAAATCTTTGAATTAAGTTACGATTACAATAACAATTATCAAATCCTCCCGTTTTAGTGTCCATGCAATGTGTCGATTTGTGAGCAATTTGTTAGATGTAATTCACATTTATAGGTAGCTAATAGAACAGGCCTCGTGCATGACACAGGATCACGAACACTTATGTTTCGCCCCCATTGTTCTCTATTTTCCGCACTTTCTCCCTCCCTCCCTCGCCGCACGATTTATGGCTATTCTCTCCTTCATTTACCCCTGTTCTCGCCGCAAAAGAACCTCCGCAATCCAATCAAATCTCTCTGCTCCTCTTGTCTCTGCCCCTCCACCCGTCCACACTGGCCTCCCATCTTGGATGCGGCTCCGCCTCCACGGGCGATGTCGAGCGCCATAGGCATAGCACCCTGGAACTAGCACCCTGGAACTAGCACCCTGGAACTGTTAGTTGAGGGTAGCGTAATCGTTGGACTAATACCTATTAAGTAGTAATGCTCTTCTAAAAATAAATATGCGCCAAGGTGTTCAAAAAAGTATACACGTAGAAACATACCAGTCTCTACGTGTTTGTCGAATATTTCGATTTGTTAGATTGTCGACAAATTGCGATTTGAGGAATTGCGAGTTGTTGATTTAGAGTAAAAAGCATTTACGATTAATGACGTAAAGCGGAATAATGTGACTTATAATCACGAGTAACATCATCTGAATAAAACTTGGATTTGATGAATTGTCGACAAATTGTCGACAAATCGTTGACAAATCGGGGTTGCATGGACACCTTATTTAAGTGTCCGCGCAAACCGGATTTGTGATTTGTTGATTGTCGAATGTTAATCGTCAAATCGGACACCCGACATTTTTAATTCTTTAAAGTACGATTACAACTACGATCACAAATCCGAACAGTTTGGGTGTCCGCGCATCTCTGCGCATTTTGTCAATTTGTTGATTGTTTGTTAGATTAAATACACTTAGTTGGTAGCTAATAGTACTGCTCCGAAAATTAAATATCACATCACTGCTCATTTCAGCTCTCTCACACCACCCATCTCTGCCTTCCATCACTCACTTTCACACCATCTCTCCTGTTATCTCACCATCTTTATACAACACAAAGATGTCTGACCACTCTGATAATCATGAAGACTCTAGAGATCAACTGGAGGAGGACATTGAATATGGGGCTACGAATAGAACATCCAGTGATGGGATGAAAGACAGAACGGTAGGCTCTACCAGAACTCCGCTTCGCAATGAAGCGGTACAGGAGAGACCGTTCAAAAACCTGCTCAGACAGATGTCCCTCGCGATCGGGAATGTCAAAGGTGACTGCATGAATGGGGGGCTCATTCATCAGAAGAGGGCACAAATACTTGGAAGGGAAATTCCTTACAGAAGGGACGATTCGTGTTCACTAGCAGGCACAGTAGCCTGCGAAGACTCAGCTGGAAGATTCTCATGGATGTCTGATGATGGTTCTTGTTGGGATGATGCCATTGTGGAGGATAAAAGAAGACTGAAAATCAGAACGGAGAGATAGATAAGAATGACAATGATTGGGAGAAGACGAGGCGACAGCAAGATGGAAAGAGTGTGGAGAGAGGGTAGCTGTCAGGAAAAATTGTGCGCCAATGCTCCAAACATGACTTCACGTAGAAACATACTAATTTCTACGTGTTTGTCGACAAAACCCGGATTTGTTGATTTGTTGACAAGTTGCGAATTGTCGATGTGTGATTTGTTGATTTACAGTAAAACTCAGTTACGATTAATGACGTAACACAAAAATATGTGACGTAAAATCACGAGTAGCTTCAACCGAGATGGACTCGGATTTGACGAATTGTCGACAAATCGTCGACAATTCACAAACAATTCTGGGTTGCGCGGACACCTTAATAAGGTGTCCATGCAGATCCAGATTTGTGTTTTGTCGATTGTCGAATGTTAATCGTCAAATGGTCCACTCCGACAAGTCTTGAATTAAATTACGATTCCAATAACATATAACAAATCCTCGCATTTTGGTGTCCATGCAAAGTGTCGATTTGTGAGCAATTTGTTAGATGTAATTCACTTTTATAGGTAGTGTAAAAAAGGCGTGCCAAGGTGTTCAAAAAAGTATACACGTAGAAACATACCAGTCTCTACGTGTTTGTCAAAAAATCCTGATTTGTTAGATTGTCGACAAATTGCGATTTGTCGAATTGCAAGTTGTTGATTTAGAGTAAAACACATTTACGATTAATGACGTAAAGCGGAAAAATGTGACGTAAAGTCACGAGTAGCTTCATCTGAGTAAAACACGGATTGACAAATTAATTGTTGACAAATCGTCAGCAAATCGTCGAACAAATCGGGGTTGCATGGACACCTTAGTGAAGTTGAGGGAAATATCTTATACTGCAATATAGCAATATATTGTAAGTACCATAATCATACCAGTTCTAAATACAATTTTGAAAAGACAAAATCATTCTTTACATCTTAACCAAAACTATGGCTTTACCAAAACAATTCCAAATACATAAGGACCAAGTGATTTTAAAGACATATACAAATAGTTCTAGGGGGTTTCTCCATGGGCAAAGCCATAGACAGTTGCCTGTTGCGCACCAAGTCTTTCTGCATTATTGTGCACACTGGTGAGGCGGAAGGTCATCGTGCGCTGGAACTGCATGTGTACTGTAGCAACCCCAGTAGCTGGATCGGTCATGGTGATGTCTTCAACCCCTGGAGTGCGCCAAATTCCCCAATGGGGAGCTACATCACCCTCAATGCACTTGAAGGGGAGGTTGATGATTTGAGATTCCCCCACCACAAAACGCTCCAAACCAGATGCGAGCATGCGAATGGGCTGGACAACCATTTCGTCACGTGATTGTACACGTGCGTGGTTTTCATTCCACTCAGCCCCCAACAATGTGCGAAGGTAGCCCTCCTCAAAAAACCACTTCAGGGCAGCCATGCAGAGAGCAAACTTCATCCCTCCTGGCAAGACCTTTGCAATCCTGAGGTAGTTTATGGGGAGGTTAACAGATTGAAACTCCAAAAACACAATATCCTTGACTCCATCCTTAGCTTTATTACTGCTAAAGGGGAACCTGTATGTGCAGGAGAAGTTGGGGTCAGAAGCAATGGATAGAAGTGTCTTTTTGGGGGCCTTTGCTAGTCCTGGTGGTTGAGCGAGTGCCTTTATTGGGGGCCATCTTGTGGGCAGCAATGTCTTGTTCAAGGTCTTGGATTTCTGTTCTATCTGCTTCTTTGAAGTCAGACAATGACTCCACAGACTCAGAGGCTTCGTCGGCGAAGTCACTGTCTTCAGAACTCTGATAGGATGACTCCTCTGCCTGCTGGTCGCGAACTAAAAGAGAAGGTGAGTGATTTCTGTTGTTCACGATCAACAGAACGGTACTTGTTGATCACTTACCCTTGTTGTACTCGTCAATTACTTTCCCCGTGCGCCACTCCGCAACCGAAGTCTTGTAGTTGTTTCGGAATGTTTCTTTTGGTCGGTCGGGGTAGTAGCGCAACCTGATTTTTTCAATGTACTGTGGATCGGTGCGTTCCGGGTTGATTTGTTTTGTCTTGTATGCGTTTACGGAAGCCTGCCTTCAACTCGGCACTCCACTTTTTTGTGCGTGAAGGTGCCATCGTAAAAATGTGAGAGGTGTTCTCCTTTTCCACCTTGTTGGCCTTCATTGCAGAAAATGATGTGTCTTGTTAGGAGGTGTGCGATTCGTGCAGGAGTGAAATTTTCAATAATTTTTATATAAGCCATTAATATAGCCTATAATATAGCCTATAATATAGCCTATAATATAGCCTATAATATAGCTTTTTCTCTCAAAAATAGCCTATTTCTCGAAAATTGCTTATTAAATAGCCTATTTTTGAGAAATAGGCTATTTTCAAGGTCTACTGTACAAATTACTATTCCTACATCACTAGTGCTGCTATTTTCGAGAAATAGGCTATTTTCGAGATATAGGCTATCTGCAAGAAATAGGCAATTTTCGAATTTCGAAAATAGGCTATTTCTCGAGCATAGCCGATTTCTCAAAAATAGCTTATTTGTTTAAAATAGCCTATTTCCCGAGGAGTTATTATTGACAGCTTGTCGCCAATACTATCTGGTACTGCTTTATATTGCCTCTACTACGTCATTTTCATTTCTCGCGTGATTGCAAAAATAAATAGCATGGTGTTGTTGTTAGGTACTTACCGTACACCATATAAAAACAAGCAGCACCTACAGCACACACACTCACATCACGCATCACAACATCGACAACAACAAACAAACAAGAACATCGTGAGCATCACCACTCATCCTTGTCGTAAGACAAATAATCATCGTGGTATTGTTATATCTTCTTTTCATCACCACCCTATCTTCATCACAGATAGAGTGTGCTGAAAAATTTAGCAGACAGGCAAAAGGTGAGCAGGTCCGTACACTTATTTTCTGGCCTGCCTCTCTGTCCGAAAAATGAACGAACTTCCTGGTGGAAAGAGGCAGCGTGCCCTCTCAACCATGGAAGACTTCTACCTGGTTGCCAAGGATGTTCAGCGCCGTACTGGGCAGAAAATGGCTGCCGATGTCACGGAGGATCGGCGCTTCAGGCAGTATTTTGGAGCAGGTGTTGTCGTTGCAATTTCTGCATGGACACTGCTCACAGAGCTTGATCTGTTGCCTGATGGCGTGGAGATCAGCCACTTGTTGTGGGCAATGTACTTCTTGAAGTGCTACCCACGGACAGAGGAAGGATGCTCTGCAGCGGCATCAAAAAAAGGTGCTGTTGACCCGAAGACATGGCGCAAGCACACATGGCCAGTCATCTATGCACTCTCGGACCTCGAAAGTGCGGTGGTAAGTTCATGTTTTGTTCTTTTAACATTAAAATCATGCTTCTAACTCCTCTTTTCCAGATTACTTTTGAAGACAGGTTCAAAAATAAGAGGCATGACACTCATCTGAGTGTTGACTGCACTGACTGCAGGATCCAGCAAAGGGTCCTGCTTTTGCCTCATACAAATTCAAAGGCAAGTCGGCGTTGCGTTACGAGGTGGCATTGGGAATCTTAACTGGGGAAATTAAGTGGTTGAATGGGCCATATCCATGCAAGGATTGGCCCGATATAAACATTTTTCGTGACGGGCTTATGAAGGAGCTTAATCTTGGAGAGAGAGTTGAGGCTGACGATGGGTACGTTGGGGAGAGTCCTTACGTGACAAAAGTGCCTTCTGCGGTGTTGAGTCGTTCGTCGGAGGAGGCAGATGCTATGCAGAAGAGGGTGCAGGGGCGGCATGAGACTGTGAATGCTCGTCTCAAGAGTTTTCAAATTCTGGATCAAGTCTATCGACATGATCCAACTCAACACGGTTATGTTTTCCGCGCAGTTGCTGTTCTTGTACAGCTTTCGATTAAAAATGGGGACCCACTATTTGAGGTTAATTATAAAGTAGCTTTCTAAGGATAATCAAGATTTTTTTTAAAAATCTTAGTTTATCACTGAGCAAAATTCTTTTCCTTCTTCTTGGTGGTAAGACACTTTTTCACTTGTGGCCATTATTGGTGACATTTGATTATTTTGACAACTTTACCTGTAAAGTTATTTTCATGTTTGACATGCATGGGTAGTCACAATCTTTTAGTTTGGTGTTACCTTTAGAAATATATCTAAACTCAACATAAAGCGTGAGCCAAAATTCTGACACACTAGTTACAACGTGTTAACTCATATCACCAAAAATTGTTTCAACGTAAACGGCGGTTAAAAATCAAAATATGTATCTTACTTCAAACCTACCACGTTTGTGCGAGGCACAGCACTAAAAAAGTCGTGCCCGTGCTGCTGGCGCTCGCGGCAGTGCAGCGCACGCTAACTGGGCGGCCACTGTTGTATCTTCTTTTTAACGAAACAAGGCGAATTCCTTTTTGCAGGCTCCAGCTGCTGCTAAAAAATCTTGCAGCGGCTGCTTGTAATATCTTCTTTACAGATTATTCGAGCTTTTTTAGTTTAAGTTGAATTTAATTGTTAGTTTCCCTCAACCTCATTCCGTGGTACGCCTGTACACAAACATGTTGTTGTCTGCCAGTTATGAGCACACAAGTTACAAATTTCGTTGTGCTCCACCATAAGTAGTATCCTGACCCAGTCCTGACCCTATCCTGACCCTATCCTGACCTATCCTGACCTTGTGGGGAGAGCAGAGCATGATCAAAATTATTGGCCAACACAGGGCCCGTCGCCCTGTAACTGTTCTTGGATTGAGGTTGTTCCTAGCCACTGGCATCGGCGTACTCATCGGCATTCAAACACGGTTGCTTGCCTACAGCAATCACTCACTGTTTGTCAACACGTCGATGGCAGATTTGGCACCGATTCCTATACGCACGTTGAATTCTACCGGATTAGAAATTGCCATACAAAGTTTAATGAAAACATCACCCATATTTTTGTTCGGGCACAGCACGGGTCACTCAGGCAGTGGAACATTTCATGAATCAATGAGTCAGCCTGGTTGCCCGTGGAATGTGACCGTTGATAAATTTGAGTATGCAATCGAACGGGAGAGAAATTTGATACAATACATGACACGACTTGTGATCTGACGCAGAAAAGGCTAATCCCTCGTATTATGTCACTCATTAAAAATGAAAAAAGTGTGGGTATGAGAACCAAGAGAAGGCGAGGGGTGAAAAGTTATGCCGATCACGACGACGACGACCGAATCTTATCGCAAAACAAATCTACCGCAATGCAAATAGAAGGGCTCAATGATGGAGGCATAGCTTTCATTGACTTGGGTAAGAGTAAAAATACTCATTATGCGTTTGAGGTATGATTATATTTTTGAGTGCTCTATCTCAAACCATTACTTGCCACGTCTAAACCAAAACCATACTTAGGACACTTTCACAACGGTGGAAGAACACTGGAATGCCTCGCGAAGGAATTGGGAGAGAGATCTCTTTTTATACACATACGCAGAAATCGGTACAGTATTGCAAGGAGTTTCACGGCGACTCTCAATGAGTCATTGCCAGAGAATAAGTATAGCGATAAAATGCGACTCAACAAATGGAAAGAAATTTATCATGGCAAGCTTGATACACTTCGGAAGCGTCTCCGAGACAAATTACAAGTATCTGACGGTTATGGTGTCGATGACGATCCTCGTCATCTTAAACGAAGCCGCGATAACAAGAAGTCACATCGCAGGCTGCACCAGGATGACTATGAGGTAGAGGAGACGGTGATCAAAAGACGACTACGCCCTTCTCAGTACCCTAATGGTACGAACCCTAGTCGTCCTCGTCGTCGCGGCCGCCATGGTGGTCATTATCGATCACGTGGTGATGAAATGGAACACAATTATACATCGACGAAGCAGCCTCTTCCCAAGACGCCATGCCTTGCACAAAATATCGTCAACGGTAAGAATGTTAGTCATCCAGATGTGGCAATATGTCCTCGTTCTACGGAAGGTCGTGGTCCAGTCAATTTACCCATATCGAGTGACGAAGTGTGGGATTCTTTGTCTCCTTTTCAGCAATTTCTTTGGTATGCTGATGAGATGGAACATCGATGGAATACGCTGCAAAAAATGTTTTATACCAATCATGCAATATCATCGGATGTTCGACAGCATGTCCCAGGAGGACACGGGATACCAACTTTCATTGAAGTTACATGGGATAGCGAGGATGAATTACACAATGGAGTGAATTGGGTTCGAGAGCAGCTTGGTTGTTCTCCTGCAATGTATGTGATTAACTCGCATCCACACGTGCATCACAGAAAAGATACACTCAATTGTTCACAATTCATATGGGAGGACCTCGAGTATCGAAAGAAAATGAATTTCAGCCCTGAGACAACAAAAAATTTGTTCCCACATCACTTACCACAACATGTTGATAGTGCAGAATGCGTTGAGAACAGACATGAGTTGGAGAGAAAAATTAGGGATTATTCGGTGATTCATGGCTTTCCATTCAATCCCGAACAGTGGAAACTAGCAATCTGAATATTGGCGACCTCCGACTATAATTTTTTTAGTTTATTAAATTCTTAGATAGACTGAACCAAAGCAATGGCTAAACCAACATCCGGGACTATGCTGGGGCATTCCCAGGGGCAAATACCCGCTTACATCAGTTGTTATGGTTCATCAACTCCCTCAGCAACTGCTCTTATGGAGAGAGCCCCAATGGAATTCTCGAGGCGCCTCCATATTCATGAGGAATATTTTCTATCTCTAGGAAGTGGTAAGTGTTGAACTAATGTGTACTTGTTGAAGTACCAGCATAGACTTGCATACAGAGATGTTGTGTTCAAGTAAAAAGTAAAAATTATGATTTTAAAAGTTCTATCTAAAGTGATGCTCTGTTCCTGTAAGAGCATGCAGTCGGGCTAGATAGACAAAAACTTATCATAAAATAGTCGTGTCAGGATTATTCAGAAATATCCGGACACAATACCAAATACGCCCCGTGTTCGTGGAACGAACACGAATAATACTAGCTATTCGGCATCACGACTAGCTGTACTGAAAAACAAGAACACGACAATCAACGTGTCACGAACAGGTGGCACGATCACGATTACATTTATTGTACGATCACGATAAAACGGATCGCACGATCACGATCACGGGGATCGTACCATCACGAGTGGTCAAACAGCCTCGACCAATCGTACGATCCCAACACTCCCTCTCGAATGCATGCTCATTAGACCTACCACCCTGACAACTTGCGTCTCAAATACTCAAAGGTGGGTCTTGGTAGTCCTTTGGTGAACATGTCTCCTAATTGCTCCACAGTATCAATCTTGAAAAGCCTAATCCCCCTCAAGACTATCTGTTCACGAAACCAAATTGTCTTGATGGCATAGTGCTTGCTCCTTGGAGTAAACTGTGGTGGGAGAGTCTCTGCGAGCACTAAAGCTCCAGCATTATCCTCATGGATCGACACATTCATCGTTGCTCCACTCACTGGCAAACCTACCTTTGTTCCCAACAAAGAAACCATATCCATTATAGGAAACAGTTCTCGGCAACAGTGAGCCAAAGCGATGACCTCTGCCTCCATAGTTGACAATGCTGTCTTGGTCTGCAGCTTGGATTGCCACAAACTGGACATGTTGCAACAGTGATCACAAAACCGGTCCTGCTCTTGACACAAGATGGATCACTTGAGTCTTCATGTCCATACATTCCAGCAAAGTCAGCGTCCGGATAACAATCTATCTTGAGCTCTTTGGAAGGATTCAGGACAAGACCACGGTCTCGAGTTGCCTTGAGATATCGACCAATTCTCTTGAGTGCCAACTCATGGGATCTTCTTGGACAAAACATATACCTAGCACAACAATTGACTGCATAGGCAATAGTATGCCCAGCCAGATAGAGAAGCATCCCAACAACACTACTGTAGCTGAAATCTCCTAAGGCCGGGTCACCTTCGACATCCTTGACCAGGGGTTTTGCTTCAGCAGGAGTGAACATTCCTGAGGTCGTCCCGATGTCTAACCCCAGAGTCTCAATCACTCTGTCAATCAAACCAGTCTGTTTCAACTCCATCAGCCCAGTTGTTTTATCAATCTCCATTCTGACACCCAGAAATCCAGCAGCATCGCTTTCCTGCTCCAATGACACACCAGCAGAGATCAGTTGATTTGCCAGCTTGTCAATGTCGGACTCATCAAGTGCCCAGAAGATTAAGTCATCTACGTAACAGATGCACATGACCTTTTCACCAATGAATAGACAGGGGTCAAACGTTGATTGTTCCATGCCACACAAGTTCATCTTCTCTGTGAGATAGAGCCAGAATGCCCTTGGGCTTTGTCGCAACCCATAAAGAGTCTTCTTGAGCTTGAGGACCTTCCCTTGCTTCCTAAATCCTCGAGGCATTTCAACATAGATATCCTCGCCCTTCTCAACATCAGCGTGAACAAAGGCAGCAGTGATGTCACCCTTTTTGGACTTCAAACCAAGCAACACTTCCAGTATCAGCATCAATCGAATCGTAGTCCATTGAACCACTGGGGCATATGTTTCAAAGAAATCTATTCCGTGAACTTGTTGGTCACCACGGACACAGAAATGAGCCTTGAATTTCTTGATGAGTCCATCAGGGAACCGTTTTAGCTTGAAGGCCCATGTTGAATCAATGACATTGACTCCCTCTGGACGATCGACCACATCCCAAACACCCATCTTCTCTAAAGTCTCAATTTCCTTGACCGCAGCCTTCCAGTATTCGTCGGCAAATGGGCTTTTCATTGCCTCCCACCAGTTTGGATTGTCTGCTTTTGATGCTTCTGCCTTAGCCTTGAGGAACAAGGGATGAACCCAATTAACAATGAGTTCTTGAGTCGTTCCTTTATAACCACAACTGTTTGCGGCAAAAGAGATGAAACAAGATAAGGGACTGTCCAACAGCTCTTGCACATTAGGAACATCATCTCGCAGTTCCATGGCGTTCAGCATCCGATCAGATTCTTCCATCCGTTTCTTCATTCTCTGACGATACTTCATCCTCTTACGGGCAACTGCACACTTGTAGGCTCTAACAGACATGTCTTGACTCTTGGAACAGGCAAAGACATTGTGATGTTTGTTCTCAAAGTCAATGACAAGTGGTTGCTTCTTCTTTTGATTACGCCGTGGATATCATGGACTGATGTGTTCTTGCTCGTTTGCACCAACATCTTCACCAGGATCAAAAGTTAGTTCTGGCTCATCTGCACCAACATCTCCGCCAGGATCAAAAGAATCACCATGATCGCCAATTTCTCCCTCTTGATGTGATGGAGCAATAGAGTCATCTTCGGAATCATCATCATCTGAGTCAGAAACAATTGAAAGTGGCGGGATGTGTGGATCATCATCATCAGGTGTGGTTTCCGTGAGGGAGGTGGGAGCAGGAATTCACATACGCTTGGACCGCTCCCTCTCTTGGGTGATCTCCCTCTGGTGACGAAGCCAAACTCGACGGTCCCTTCATTCTGACTCATCCAACCAAACTTCATCCATAGGTGGAGGGTGATAAACAAGGTTACCAGAGGAATCAAACTCATCTTGGGCATACACATCATGATTGTAGTCAAAAAGGGTGTTGCAGATGGAGTCAACCAAGGCTTCATTGTCACCAGAACTGAATACAGTCTGAAACAAGTCGTCAAAGACCACATGATATTGAGGAGAAACAAAGCCAGTAGCAAGATGGTGAACATTAGCCACTACGGATGAATGCTCGTGGGAGAAACCCATGAACTGGCCAAGGCAAGACTGGCAATTCCATTTAGGAATCTTCTTCACATCCTGTAACTTGGGATCAAGCACAAAGACAGGAAAACCCCAGACATGGGAACGTAATAAATCCCTATGGTTTGCCTTGGTTTTTGAGAGCAATTCCAATGGGGTTAACCCAGTAGTTTGGCTAGGTATGAGGGTGTGAAGCCATGCAACATGCTTGACGGCAAAACCCCACAAGGCCAAGTCATCGACTCCTCGTTCAGACCAAGGAAGAGAAACATGAACCATGAAGGTCCGGGCCATGTAGGTGATAGTCTGTATTGCGCTCTCAGCCAATGCATTCTGATGTTTTGCACCAACACCTGAGAAACTCTGAGATTGATGCTTCTGTTTGCAATCAGCCCGAAACATATTGGCAGTGAAAATACCATTGTCACTGTGCAAGTGGGAAATTTCTGCAGCAGCAATCTCCCAGAGCCATTCTTCAAAGCGCATCTTAGACATGAGAGTTTCACCAGCACCTAACGAAACCTGACATTCGACCCAAATGATGCCAGTAGCAGCGTCCTGAAAAATAGTCCCACCATGGAATTTCTCACGAGAAGACTCTTTACCATAACCACTAAGCAAACGCCCAGGTGTATTGACAACAAACTGGTCAGCGGAAACAAAGTCACCCGCCTCATACTTGTTCCTGGATAGTAGGCCTTCCTTCTCGGGGATTGCAGTGCTGCACTTTACTTGTGGATTGCAATGCTTTCCACGAGCCAGCTCACAGGAATGACATAGGGGAATAGGACAATTTGGTGTAGATGCAAATGTGGGAGAGATAACTGGTGGAAGTATGTGTTCTCTTCCATCAGCATCAATGGCCTTGTTCTCTCGCATCATTTCCTGAATGCGTTGCATGCCAATTCCCAATTTCCAGTGCCAAGTCAGCAGTTCTTTCTGAGGACTCGAAAGATTAGCGTTTTCATCAGTACCAACACAGGGACAAATAAAATCCTTCCAACAGGCTTCCCAAGAGTCTGAGTCAGATCGGTCTGGCATGAAATGGGGAGAGGCAGCTGGAAACACTAAAGACATTCCAGGTAAGTCACAAACGCCCAGCTTCGAGACAAAAGTTAAGCCAATCTCCCTCTGTTCCTCGGCAGAGACTGAAGGATTCCAAACCATGGGCAGATTGGAAGGTCCTGCATCAATTGGAATGACAATATTGTGGTCCTTCAAGTGCATTACAACCTGTTGACTGGTGATGGTGCTTGAATAGTCATGCATTTGATGGTAAGTTTGTGGACTGAACAGGCGAATGTCTGCTGTTGGCAAGTGATAGGCAACACACAGGAGAAAAACATCTTGGCCCTTGTCATTTTGAAAACGAAAGATGACCGTTCCAATCCCAACTACGTAGTTTGTCTTGGTGACATCCTTCACTGGAATATTAACCTCGAGGTAATCAATGAAGTCAGCCCGATAGGGAGTAAGTCCCAACGATGCACCAGTATCCCACACCAGAGGAGTATTCTCAAATGAGCTAGAATGATTGCATGGCGCTGTGGTGCTTTCAAGGCTGCAACGGAAGACATGGAAACAATCCACCACTGACTGGGCTGTGCGTGGATCCTTTAATTCATTGAGTTGCTGGGAGCCCTTAGGTGAATGTAAGAGATGTGGCAACTGAGTGAAGTCACGGTCACCATAGCACCAGTTGTGCAAAGCTGTGTTGGGGATTCTGGTGTCGGGTTTGAAGAAATGTTTATTGCGTTTGCGGTAACTCTGGCGAGAGCAAGCATTCCTTTCTTTCCACTGTTTGTGCTTCCGATAAGCAGGGACAAGGAGCTTAGTTCCATCCAATGCCCGTAGTCCATTTCGATGACGGCACTTGAGCACCAAATGATAGGCCAATTTCCTTCTCCTTCTCATTTTGTGAGCCCTTTTCCTCCAAGAACGTGCCTTACGTCTACGTCTGGAGTGAGACACACAACAGAGTGAACCACCTTCAAAAACACCAAAGAGGGTGAACATTGATTGGAGGAGACAGTAGCAAGTACCCCAACAAGATCCACTGCCACACCATAACAAGAGCGAAACCAACATGAAGAAACAAAATCCAAAGCAATCAAGAAAACCTGGATGATAAAGGATAGGTGGGTGATGACCAGGCCAGGCCCACCATCCTAGTTTAACAGTGTCTTGAGATCGGAGAGGAATGCAGCCACAGTTGGATCGGTTACGGTGCGCTCATGATGCTCACATACAGCCAAAAGCTTGCTTTTGTCGAGGGGAACCGCGCCACTGTTGGTGGAATTAATGGAAGCTAGAGCTGAAGAAGTTGCAAGCAAAGGAGACGAAACAAGCCCTGCTTGACGCTGTTCTTTAGCAATCTTCTGATGATAGGGATGGGTTGCAGGCAATGCTGAGGGAAAGGAAGATGGATTGGAAGTGAAAGCAGCATGGAACCCTGAAGTATGGGTGCAGTTCCATCCACAACCCTTGCTGCAAAACATATGCCAGACGTTGTTAAATTTCTCAATGCCGCTTCCAGAGGGCTTTTGTTGATTTCCACAATTACCAAACCTTGATCTCTCATATTGCTTGCTACCAGAAGCAGAGCCTCCAGACCCAGATTTCTTCTTCTTGTCTTCCTCCTGCTTCTTCTTGTTGGTCTCAATGCGAGCTTGATCTTTGGGCAGCTTGTATTTGTTGACCCCATGGTCGCCATTGCAATTCCAACAGGCAACAGCACGACCTCCTCCACTGGGAATGTGCCAATTATTTCCTGTGGACAATGAGTTATGAAGATCAGTGGCCTTGGAAAGAATGCCCAGAATACGACCAAGTGCTGACTGGCTTCCTCCAGTGTAGGTAGTCGAAGTTTGACCAGGGCGATACATGGTACTCTCCAACTTAAATACCTCCGTGAACTTGGAGACAGAACCCTTGGCAAGTCCATCCATCACCTCACTCACAGCCTCATCTGACAAGGCATCAACTCTTGCAAGGCTTTTGACTACAGCAGTCAACTGCTTGGCGGCAAGAAAAACATTTTCACCCTTGAACTTAGCAATCCCGTCTCTGCCAAACCTCGTAATAACAGACTTGAGTGCAGCAACTACATCGGTAGTCATCTGGAACATGTGGGATAGGATCAAGTACAGATACGTTGCACCACCCTTCTCAAATGGCTCCAGTGCCTCAAACGAGTCCTTGATACCGTCCTTGAGGTCTTGTGTGCAGGAGTTGCAAAGAAAAGCAAGTAGCCAGGCTCTAGACCTGCGATTCTCATCACCAGCTTGACCATTAACGTCAGATTGCCATTGCTTGACCTGCTGCAGGGTAAGATGTGTCCAATCCTCAAACAGGTTAATGGTTTCATCACCATACTTTTCCCAAAGGGCAGTTGCAGATTGATTGGAAACTTTCCTAACCAATACAATCTCCATAAAATCATATCCAACACAATGTTTTTGGGCATCTTCAATCTTTGAATAATTCCCAACAAATTGTTCTTGGATATTGCGGTAGACAGCATTCCCTGGATCTGCTTTGCCATCCTCACTCTTAGTCACAAAATGCTTAGCAGCACCTAGTTTTGGACTCAAAGCAGTAGTGGCAAGGGCGTACGCGGATGAATACTCCTTGGATCCCTCTATGCCACTCTTGTTCTTGGGAATGATGACTTGATTCTTTGCGAAGTCAAATTCACTAATAGGACTTGAATCCACAAAGATATTTTTGAGTTGATTGATAACGTCAGCATGCAAAATTTGAGTTGTGGCACTAGTGAATGGGATCTTTTAATTCAAATAATAATGATCAATGTGCTTCTAAAATGGAAAGGAACCACTATGTAACTTATATCTAATCCTTTGACCCCTGTGCCTTTTCTTGGTCATTTTGGCACGAGGAGACTCAGTATATGATTGCCTAATTCCAGTATGGGGTCTGGAATATTACTTTCAGCATGAGGGTAGACTTGTGAATAACACGGAATGAGTTGAAAAACCATCATCTCACCTTCCCCTTAGAGAAACACGGAAACAGCTTTTCATTCACTAAGTGGGTGAAGGTTGCAGCTCCAGAATAAGTCTGATGATCAAGATGGCAGACAAGATGTGGACTGCAAAGAAGGAATAAATTTCAAGATGTTAATCACAGCACCAGATAAAAATGAAGGCTTCATTTTTTTCTCACCTTGCAGTCATCACCCCTGTTCAATTTCATTCCTTGTATTGTTGCAGTACAGCAACGTACAAGGTTCAGTCTGAGGGATAAGATACTAATGTGGTATCAATGGTGCAGTAGTAAGTTGTAAATGAAAATATCAATGTAGAAATGGGATGTCCATTTTTTTCACCTTATGCATGCGGCACGTGTTCATTTGGAATGTTGTGCAAAAATGAAAAACACAAGAGTATTGGTCAATCTTGGGCGTGTCATGATTGGGCATCAATTTATGCCAAGTACTTTTAAAGGACAAAGTATTTTTGTACAGATGTAGGAATAGTATGAAAAGCATAGTAAGGACAAAGCATGAAGTCTCCTCTGAAAAAATTGAATACCGTACCACACATACAACATACCCTCAATGTGTGTAGAATTTTGGAGTTATTGACAGACCAATCCATATAATTTTGTTAATATTTTTAGAAAATTTCACTCTAGGTTCCACATTGGTAGAACAGAAACATTGATGCTAACATGGCTTTTGCTATTCCATGTACTCCTTCAAAAATGCGATAAGTTGCTTACTAAGTTTGAAAGGAATGACAAATTGTTGTGAATTTATGTAGAGCTGGAGAATGCTGATCTGTTACTGTTACTAAGGGATCTTAGTGTGTTGGTTGCAGGATTTCAAGTCTCTATTAAATATAGACATTTTTTGAAGTGATATATATAATACATAGTTCTTGTAATCAAAACATGTCACGATCACAAAACTTGTAATTTCTCGTGATTTACTAGATATCACTCAGACCTTTTAAAATATGTGTTTTGTCAAATTTTTATTGTGCGTGCTAGATTGCGATCATAGGTAATATCATAAAATATCTTTTTGTTGTTTAAAAGCAAGACCTATATCATCGTTGATTGGAATTAGAAATATTTTATTGTCAAGATTTTTTTAAAATCTTAGTTGTGATGGAAACTGAGCCGTTTCTTCTTCTTCTCCTTCTCCTCCTTCTCCTCCTTCAGTCAGACAGTTTTTTCGCTTTTTGCCAAAACAGGTACTGATCATGAAGTTGATGTGAACTTACCTGTAAATAATTCATTTTTTGCTTGGACTTACACCGGTAGTTATAGTGTTTTAAGTATCTGCCTACCTTTAAAATTATATCTTTTTGTATAACGTATGACATTATTTTCTAGAATGTTTCTGTAAACTTGAAGGGAACATTTGTCACAAATTATCATTTTAACCCTCGAACGGAGTTTACACTTAAAGTGTGTTAACTTGTGCAGGATTCTGCATAAGTTATATTTACAACTTGTGCAGAATCCCGCACAAGTTAAGCCTTTTAAGGCTTTAGAGCTGATCCTGCTTTTTTGCACGATCAGCCCCTTTTCGGTTCTCGTGAACTGATTATCATGGCATATTCACTAACAGTTAGTTGCTTGCGTTGAAAGCAACACTCAACGCATCTTCATTTCACCGTCATCACGCACCTCACGCCTCCGCTGTGCTAGTTGACCGAGGCCTTTTCACTCATTCCTCTTCCTCTCGCACCTCCGCTTTCACTGGATCTTTTAGCTTTCCTCCTCACGACCACTGTCACCTCACCTTCAAGTGCTCTTCTTTGCATCGACTGCGTACACTTTCTTTGACTGTGCACATTTTCGACTGTCGATCAGACCCATCTTTTGAAGTGCAAGTCATCAACAGTGCACAATAGTGCACTCTATCCACCCTCATTTTCCATCCGTTCGAGAGTGTGCTACCAGAGGGACATGTGGGTGAACTCGATTTCAATAGTGGCGTGAAGGTGAAAGTTTGTGTCTCGTTCGAAAATGCAATATTTCCCATCTCTCACATTCGCAACTTCATACAAGAATCAAATGTTCCTGGTTGGTCTGTTTCTTTTGTTGGGGATACTTTCACAAACGCAACAATTGTGTGTGACACTGAGTCCATGTGGAATGAGGTCTTTTTTTATTGCACAATCAAAATGGAACAGTTGAGCGAGGTGGTTTATGATACAGTGGCTTAGTCGTGGCAACATCGTGGGATCATGTCTTTGTCATTTGGTATTTGTTATGGAATACTAATAACTTGTCAATAACTTTGACTTGTTATGGAATACAAATAAAGTGTCAATAACTTATATTTACTAAATTGTTTGATGCACAAATACATTACTCATTGTTCTTTATAACATTATCCATATATTTTTACTTATTCACCCCTAATCATTGTTTTTTTTTCCTCCTCTTCTTCTTGTCAAGTCCATAGATGATCTGTACTGACTGAATGAACATGTTGACGCCGCCCAGTGCTGTTTGAATTAGGTGTATTATATCGAAAATTCGAGTTCAATTTCCACAGTCCGTTGGCAATTGGATGATGTGCAATCTCAAAGCATGTGAGTCCAATTAATTGTGGATGCTTGAATACGAAGTTGTTGCTCGCAACACATATCGAATGTGCAAAAAGAGAGCAATTTGGATTGCTGCAACTCGCCATGTTTCTAAGGCTACACGAGCCACGGTTTGTGAGTGAGTCTGGTGTAGTATCCATGATGTCTGCTAGTTGTGCTTCTCAATCTTCCTTTTTGAAAATGGATTGAAATCCATCTTCAAGACGACACACACAGCACTTCACTCTGAACCCACTGGGGACAGAACCTGGGTTATGTCCTTCTAACTTCGATGATGAATTAGCTAATTAGTTTTCCGTGAAAAGTTAACACTGGTCTCATCATGGAATGCAATCATTTGTTTGCTCAAAATGAGCCGAAACTTCCAGTTTGTAAGAGTGAAACGACGCATTCCAGCATCGTCGTCATGAGCAGCCATATTCCAAGCAACATGCCCGTTAACAGACATAAAAAACATATCCATACAGGCAATCATTGTTGTTTAGTGGTTCGCATTCAGTTTCATCTAACAACTCTTTACCACATTGCTCATTGTCAGAGTCAACGTCTTCTGTCCCTCCTTCTGCGTCGTTTGTAGCATCGACATCTTGTTGCATAGAATTGCGTAGAACTGGAGCCATTCTCAAGTTTGTGAGGCGTCTGGTTGAAATGGTGGGACCCTGATTACATTCATCTTTGTTGGGTATAGTTGATTGTTGAGATGTCCCGGAGGATTTTTTACCTGACTGTCCTTTATTCCGTGGCTTACGTCAAACAACACACGGGCCCTTTTTAGACGAGACACCATGTCCTTGTCGTCTCGTGAAATAATTCTTCGGAGCTGAGAATCGTTGGTTATTATATGGGGGATTGAAGATGTATCCCATACAATCTCATAGACAGTAACGCCCTTTCTTGGTACTGTAATGACTTTTCCATTGAGGTACAGTTGATTGTCAATTTCATCGAAGAGGGTTCCTTCCGATGACAAAAGAAAGAAGGACTTGGTTGCACGTACGCAACGATTGATGAAGCTGATTCTGCATCGTGATGGACGGTTGTTGGTATGAATATCTGCCAACAGTGGTTGGGATTGACCAACAGGTTCAGTAAATTGTATACCGACATTGTCAGTGGTTGGATCTTGATTATCTGTGCCATGGGAGAATAGGGAGAGCTCTGGAAGACATGGAAGCTCTGGTAGCTCCTGAACTGGAGAACAGGCAAAATCACTCAACTGTGATGGTTCCAGCAGGTCTGGAGAGCCCTGAGATTCTGGCTGAGTAGAGCCCTGGGTGTGACCGTCAAGGGGCTCTGAATCTTCCAGGAGATCGGGAGAAAACTGGGATCCAACAGGTGGCGATTGCATCTTGAAACGAGGTGATGAGGACTAGTTATACTAGTTATTTTTGATAAATGAAGTGTCGGCTATGTAGTTGTGCACTGCATAGTTCACGACACTAATATGCATGTTGAATGCGAAAATGATGGCCGGGAGACATGGGGGTCTCTAGAGTCAATTTTTCGCGAGGAATTCAGCTGACTCATCAAAAGGCCGTGAAAACGACCAGAACATGGTGAAACGAGGTCATTTTAGATAACTTGTGCAGGATTCTGCACAACTTAATTAACTTGTGCCGAATCCTGCACAAGTTTACGTTCGAGGGTTAATCATACAACAATGGTTCTGCAAACTTGA
This sequence comes from Cyclotella cryptica, assembly GCA_013187285.1. Taxonomy (NCBI): domain Eukaryota; phylum Bacillariophyta; class Thalassiosirophyceae; order Thalassiosirales; family Thalassiosiraceae; genus Cyclotella; species Cyclotella cryptica. The sequence goes on from JABMIG010000411.1 coordinate 66,691, forward strand.
AGGGAATGTTATCGTGTCACAAAAGAGTGTCTACGTCTAACAAGAGAATGATTTCGCAAACTAAAAATGGGTACATACTTTTAAAATGGGCGCGGGAGCGCGGCGCGCGCGAAGCGCGCGAGGCGCTCTCGCCCATTTGCAACTATGGTACTATAGTACATATTAATTAAGCGTAGAAAAGTGGCATACTACTACGAGCACTTTATTTCAAAAGTAAGTCTTCCTCTGTCTCTACAAATCGCATTCTGTTTCGCTAGCTACAAAAAATCTTGCACTGGCTGCTGGTAATTTACATCATAGATCGTTTCTATGATATTGACGCGCGGTAATAAGGATCCCTTATTAAGTCTGGATTGCTCTGCTTGCTAAAAAATATTATCAAGATTTTTTTTAAAATCTTAGTTGTGTTGGAAACTGAGCCGTTTTCTCCTTCTTCTTCTTCTTCTCCTTCTCCTTCTTCTCCTTCTTCTGCTTCAGTGAGACAGTTTTTTTGCTTTTTGCCAAAACAGGTACAGAACTATAAGTTGATCTTAACTTACCTGTAAATAATTCATTTTTCGCTTGGACTTACACCGGTAGTTATAGTGTTTTAAGTATCTGCCTACCTTTGAAATTATATCTTTTTGTATAACGTATGACATTATTTTCTAGAATGTTTCTGTAAACTTGAAGGGAACATTAGTCACAAATTATCATTTTAATCATACAACAATGGTTCTGTAAACTTGAAGGGAATGTTATCGTGTCACAAAAGAGTGTCTACGTCTAACAAGAGAATGATTTCGCAAACTAAAAATGGGTACATACTTTTAAAATGGGCGCGGGAGCGCGGCGCGCGCGAAGCGCGCGAGGCGCTCTCGCCCATTTGCAACTATGGTACTATAGTACATATTAATTAAGCGTAGAAAATTGGCATACTACTACGAGCACTTTATTTCAAAAGTACGTCTTCCTCTGTCTCGACAAATCGCATTTTGTTTTGCTAGCTACAAAAAATCTTGCAGCGGCTGCTGGTAATGTACTATGTGAAAATCTTTCGATGATTAAAAAACGTTTGATTTCGAAACGAGGAAGGCGATATTCAAAATAAAAAAAATAGAGCAAACAGCGATGTCTCAACTGCTCCCAATCTCGAGATCTCGTTCCATTCTCTTGACCCTACTCGTACCGTACCAGACAGGACTGTTCCGTGAGATATCACGTAGACAAGTTTGTTAGCAATTTAATGCATGGTTACGACACCGATGCTATGTTGCGTTTTGCTCTCTGAACATGCACCGCGTGATGATCAACCAGCCCATGACACTTATGACTTCCCGTTGGAGTTGAATGATAAGTCAGCTCGCCGCGTCTCCGCCAATAGAGCATGAATTCCAAAACTTACCTTCGGCCTTAAATGTTAAACAATGAACGAGTACCACGATCCTCTCTCGCGCGGTCCCAAAGGCCATCCGCACATTTCGTCACAGCCTCTCCCGCCCCATCCCGACAGCAGCGCCGACGACACCGTCTTCCGACCAACCTTCGAATGTAGTCAGCCCATGTTCCCTGACGCTTCTTTTGACCTGAGCACTAACAAATCATCTACCTCTAATAGTCATCGTCGTCCTTTGCAAAGTCCGCACATGACCCCTCCTCCTTTGCCGCCTAACACCCCCTCCATGTACACGAGAAATTCTCTGCCGCCCCCATTGCCGACAACGGTTCACCGTTCCAATGCTCGATGGGACGATCCCATCCCACCCTCGCCCATGCAAATCATCATGTCGAGACAATCTACATCGACATCACAGCAGTCGGGAAGAGAGGGCAGTCATCCTCGCGAGGCTCGAGAGCCACAGCATCATGACGTTTATTATCAGAGTCCAGGGGCTTCTCCGTACTCCAACAATCCGTATAACTACGTAAGCGCGCTTGATAGAGAGGAGAGGGAACCTCCTCCTATTGCACAAAGGCAGTTTTCTCCTGGGTATGACGGGCAAATTGATCCCTACGACCATCCGGGGAGAGATTCCTACGCCCGCAACGAGCCTCAACGAAATAATCGATATGATTCTCATCCCGATGAGTTTCATTTGCAAAATAATAGTAGTGAGACTCATCCGCGATGTAATTGCGAGAATTGCAGACGATGTACGCAGCCATACAATTCAAGATGTCACGATGATCGAGATCGATGCTTGCATCATTCTTCCCGTCATCAGCATTATCATCAGGAGCCACACTTTGCTCAACAGCGCCGTGATGATCATAAGCAGCATGTCAATCACAGTCCTGGTCATGGGAGACACCCGTATGGCCACTCATCAGAATATGGGAATGTTAACTATCATTATGATCACGAGGCGAGAGAACCTGCTCCGAGTCACGACGTGCAAGATGGACGATACATCCAGACCGACAGAAGAAAACATGCTTCCGATTTGTCTCCAGGACATTATGGAAACTATAGTCATGACAATCGTAGGCGTCCATTGTCAACATCGAATGAGCAACAATACAGAAATGGCTATGAAAATGAACGTGATAGGAGAGCTGGCTTTGATGGAAGACAAAGTCGCGGAAGATCGCATGAACGAGGGAAAAACACGCATCATCATTCAAATGGCTACCACGATGGGGACGATAGACGGATGCCACCCCCAAATACACCAACATCACCGCTTTCATTATCCACGCTTGATGAGCGTCCTCCATCTAGACAAGCATGGAGTCCCAAATCAGACAATGCAACATTGCATGTGGAAACAACCTATGTGCCACAGTACGTCACTTCTTCTTCTGACAAAAACGCGCCCGAAGTCAGTAGGAGGGATCATGATGCCAGAAACAGCAATGGATACCCCTCTGAAAGGATGGACTACGTACATCACCATGATCGAATGCATTTTGATTCTAGAGGTAGCCATCATCGTGGCCAAGAAAGAGGAGAGCCAGTCAACACAAGATACGCCGACGAAAGACAAAGACGAGATCAGAAGCACTATGATGATCGGGGCCGTTATCAGCCTAATGATAATCAACGTCACGAGCACAATACTCATTATACCAACGAAAGACCGAACCAACCAGCTCATTACAACGGTAGCAATGTTCCAACGCAAGTGTCATATTCTTCTCACGAATCCCAACGAGAACGTCGTTACAAGAATACATCTCCCGATTGTCGAGACGATTACAGCGGCTCTACCATACCAACTCATTCCACGGTAAATCCAGGTCCTCATAATCGAGGACATTATGATAATCAAGAGCCAAGACAGCACCTTCGTGTTGACATACCCGTTTCACCAATTGTCCCCGCAAACATTCAACAATCCAGCTACGTTCAAGGCATGGGTAACCATCACAACGACACTTACCAGAATTCCCCTCCCAACACCAGTCGGAGCAGTGGTTACCAGCCTACTTCCTCAGCTCCTTCTTACCACAACCACCCACCCATAACGAGCCGGAGCGACCCAATGGATCACTCCCAAAGACCTGATACTCGAGTCGCCATCGCAGAAAGAGAGCGACAAAAGTCAGAGGCGAGGCATCAAATAATGAAAGAAATTCATCAGGCTACTAACATGAGGAATTCGGCAATTGACGAAAATGACAGGAGATTTTGGGACAGGCAGATTGCTACTCTAAATGAGTCGTTCAAACAACTGTAACTAAGCCAGAACTATGTTCTTAAAAATTATGTGTTGGGGTGCAGTATAGTTTGATTGTACACTTAATGTGTTTGATTTAGAGAGAGAACAGATGGAAGATAGCTTTCTTGTAGAACAAAGCCATAGAAGTGATTCAATGCACCGTTGAATGCTTCTAGCTTACAGTACATACAATAATTGTTTACAAATCACTTGATTCCCGCATCGTTGGTCCAACTAGCCTTTCCAACATGTCTGGTTATCTCACATTTTCCATCACCGTATCGGCCGCAACCTTGCATTGGAACTGCTCTCGCCAAAACTTCTCTGCCCAATACATTTAGAAAAGTGGTGTCCCACTCTCCTAATGGCAACCGCTGAAACAATTCACATGGCAAGGTGCGGACATCGTTGATTTCGTTATTTCCATTGACGTAGCGATAACGAAATCTTTCGACAGCATCTCCTATCATCTTTGGTCCTGTTGAGGACAGGACGTTTCTGTCGGTACCTCTCTCTATCATGATCTCGATGGTTATATTCCAAAAGACATGGCCTGGAGACGATGCAGTCATCAAACTATTTTGCCATATCTCATTATACCTGTAAGGTGATTCGACGAGGCCGACTCCATCAGGAATGAGACGTTCAAATTCATTAACACTGGAGGCGTGGATGGAGATATCTGTATCCGCATAAACTCCTCCGTACATTGATAAAACCAGATATCGACATGAATCAACTCGCTGTATAGTATGAGGGAAGGAATGGTATGTTTGTAGAAATGCAGGGAAGTGATCCTCCACCAATTTCCGACATGAAATATCAGACCAATACACTCCAGTCCAAGTGGTCGAAGAACCTGTCGAAATGTTAGGGAATTCCTGACTTACGGGAGACATCGCCAATAATTTGACCCAAGTCTTTGTTTCATGTGTCAGGTCCCTAGTCTTACTTTGGAAGTGAAATAGTCTGTGGAGATTCTCTGACACATTAACACTTATCGACTCCGCAAGAACCTGGCATGGATCTCGACTCGTCACATTGGAGTAGATAGTACCGAATCCCAGGACTGCGATTGTGATTGACGCGATTGCAACGAAAGGCTTCATAAAGAATTTCCACGACCGACCAAAACGAGATTGCACAACTTCGTTTCTGTAAGTAAAGCCGGATGACAGCTTCATGTTTGCTCTCGATGCCACTCCCCTGAAATTTCGCTGCCGTAGATTCATGTCGAAACCGGTCATGATATTGCATGCTACTTATAGTAAATAACAAATAGAAATCAATGGACAACTTGACATTAATGTCATAACCAGCGCATTTGTCAATGAAGACGATCCGATCCGATGCTCTCCTTCACGTCACTAAAAATCAGCCCGCGATTATCTAGGCCAAGATAAATATCTCGAGATGGATGACTTTGAATGCGCGGCCGTTCTCTCTAGACAACAATCTTCAACCCTTGGCTTAGACGTCGACGATGGGCAAAGCAGAGAGACACCTCCATCCAGTAAGCAGCTGTAGCGATTGTTAGTGTGCGTCGTCCGCTTTCTCGTCTACGATCAACCATAAGATCGATGAAAATGGCAAATAACAGTTGCACGTGCAGAGACAAGAAACGTGATGCGCTCTAATGGGATCTATTGTTATCTGATGTTGTTGAACGCGGTGGTAGGAGGAAGCGGGAGGAGGAGGGGAGTCGGGACGAGGTGTGCCAGCAGTCTGCGAAAGGTATCGTACAATACAATACACAACAGGAGGGGGACATCATGACAAATGCTAAGGTGAACTATGGTATTGTAATGGGATTGTACCTTTTTAGTTGACCTTCATCTTCACCAACCACACTACATTCATCTAGCATTGAAACTCAATTTCAGCACGATGGTACCAGTTTAAAACTACTTTGAATTACAAAAATGTCAACTAGGACGTCCAACTTTGCTACTTAATTGCAACTGCTCCAAATGCACCCAGTGAAAATGTGAAATGGTAAACTTCTCAGGGACAGTCTCTCAAACTCCAAAGTCCCTAAGAAGCAAGGGTCTTTTTAGGTCTCCCAAGGCCGTGTTCTGAAATTGTACTTCAAAATAGTTCTTCATATATTTTGGTATGTTCTCTCTGTAAAATCAGTGTCAGCTATTTTCTTCAGAATCCAAACATGACACAACTCATAAAAAGTCAGCCGTTTGGTTTCAACGCGGTGATGTAGGTATGGATAGAACTCCCCATGGAGTACATTCCCCGTTGCTTGTCGAACCATTAATGAATTAGAAAGCAGCATTTTGACCCCCTCCCTGTCCATTTCTTAACAAATCCTGTGCCCACATGTGAGCAACGCCCTGGGACAAGTTTGTCCGGTGGCAATTTGGGGCAGACTCTGGGTTTGGATAAAGTCTCTGCCGATGCAAAGGGGCACGCCACCGTCAAATGATCAAATGGTGTGACAAGGTAGGGGGACAGGTTCCATGCAGGTGTTGTCTTTCGAGCATCAGTCACTTAATACTCCTAGGTGATTGGACTGTTCCCTGCACTTGTGCACATCTACACACATCTAGTTGATAGAGAGGTATGTTTTAAATTCATTGCCTTACCTCATGATCCCCTTCTACATTTGTGCCCATCCATAGTCCTCCTCCTCGTTGTCTCTTTCCGAAGATACTTGGGTTGCCACGACACCAAGCAATCCCTGCACTGCATTCTGCTCCGTCTCACCAATATTACTAATGCCATCTTCATCATCACTCTGATTTGGGGAAGAAGTAGGAGAAGGACAGGGGATCCACTCAACACACCAATGTCTCAGAGCAGCCAGATCATTTGCATTGCTTGGTCCTTTTTCTACTTTTTGTACTGGAGGTAAGCCCCATACTCATTCTTGCCACATTGTCCAAACAAGTGAGTCCTCTTGTGGCCATATTTCTCCCGCAATTTTATGACTGAACTCACTAGCTTGTTTGACTTAGTCTTCCTCTTTGATCTTATCTCTTGTTCTTTTTTGCCATCTCCTCCCAACGTTGTCAGAATGGCTCGAGGAACCTTGGATCACTCAGACTGTGAATTGCATTCTGAGCCAATACACCTGAGGTAAGTCTTTGACTCTTCTGGATATTCTCGGAAATTGAAATGCTTTCAAGCTTCCTCTTCTTATCTGCCCTTTTTGCCTCTTCAGATCTGCTTCTTTTACAGAGGATTTGTTCCAGGACAGAACCTGCTAACCCAGCTTCAACTTTGATTTGGGTAAGGTGAGTGTTAACATAAGAGCTGAGAGAAGGGTGCTTGAGTAGTTTCATGTTGGGTGGATACCATCCGCGGACAGAAACAGCCTTTTTGTTGTTGTCAACATTGCCATAAGATTTGTGGAAAATTTGTTGAGCAGAGGCATCACATCTTCAGGTCGTATTGCACGAGTTAGTTGTTCTCATGTTTCCACACCAAGAGATTAGCTTTTTATTGGTACCATTCTGACTCAGCCATTCAATTCTGTTCTGATGCATTGCCAACTTGCCACAATGTTGTGGCATATGGGACACCAAGACAACTTTCCAGAGATGATTTTTGTCATTTAAAAATTCAACAAACTTTGGATTGAGACCGCTCTGGTGTCAGGGGAAAGAGATCAATCTGATCAAAGTATGTGAGGATGCCCACCAAAATATCACCTGTGATTCCACCACTCTCCGAGATGTAGGTAAGGCAATCAATAATTTTGCCATTATCTATGCACGAAGGCTCACCTGGATAATACTTTCCATCTCCAAAATTTTACCTAATATCAATCTCCTCTCCATCCTCAGTCAAATTGGTGTGATGCAAAAATCAACTCCAGTCCTCCAAGTGGCTGCGTTTGTATTGGAAAATAACTGCACAGCAGACTGCCTTGCTTGATGCTGAAGTGAATGGAAGCGAGGTAAATTTCTAATCTGTTGTTGATGCAATTGTTTGAGGGACTGTTTGATTTTCTACAAACCACCTACATGCCCATCCTTCTTTTGTGAAGCAGCAAAATCATTCTCATCAGTGAACAACATCGACCCAGGTTTTGTGATTTTGATGGATTGCTTCTGACCAAAACGTTCCGTTTCATCAACAGAATTGCCATCAATATCTGTAAAGATGGGAATCTGGAGAGATACTGCAATGCCAGCATTGAGCATCTCATCATGTATCACTTTGTACATTTGCTTAATGTTTGGTAAGGTTGTCCATTCACTCCTGTTGAAAGCAAATTTTTTGCCTCTTTTAGTAACAGTTTTGTGTGTGTGTCGCTTTAGGAGCCCTCTCCACCAAGCTCTAGTGACAAGTCGGGGTGTGAAGCTGTTCTTGCCAAGGTTGTGAATTCTCTGGAATTCTGCCAACCTCTCTTGAGTGTATGTCTGATGGATTACGTTGTTTGTCAACTGAATCTCTTCCCTGCAAATTAAGGGTTGTCAAAATTTGCCCATCTGAATTCAATTTACAAAAAGGCTGGCTCAACTCCTTCCAATGGAGATTTTGTTCCTCAGTGCAGTGTGGAGGCAAAACCTCAATATATATAAGTATGAATTTGTTCCTCAGTGCAGTGTGGAGGCAAAACCTCAATATATATAAGTATGAATTGTTTTCTTTGAGATGTGCACTTTACAGTGAACTCAATCTTCTTTTCTTCAACAATTTTGTTCAAACATCCATGTTCAACTTTCTCTCCTGCAGACTTTGCAGCTGAAACTCAACCTGAATACTCCAAAACAATGGCCTCAAGTCATCTCAAGTCATTTTCATTTTCCTGCTTCTTCTGTGTCTTTGTGGTGCCTCTGGGTCTACCACCTGCACTGGTTCCATCTCTGTATGAATTGTTTGTGACCTCCGCAGATGTGATGTTGTCAATAATTGGAGAAGTAAAAGGTTCTAGGTGAGTTCTCAATGTCAGGTGACGTTCAACTTGACACTTCTGTCATCAACTACGCCATCCTAACTTGCCCTGGCACTGTGAGCTGACTATTCTTTTCCTCCTTCAATGCTCTCAATACTCTTTGCTGCAGAGCAAGTTTAGGTGTTGTGGTTCTAACAGTGTCTAATGCCTTGATAACAAGCTGATAGATGTTATTGTTCTTTCCTAGCCTATTTTGGTTCGACCTGAGAGTCTTTCATTTGATAGTGTAAGAAATGTACGTTTAAAGTGGCACCTTTCAATGCTTTATGAAGTGCATTTGACCGAGAGATTTTGTGATGTTTCTTCTAAGCTCTTGTTCATAAATTATTTATGTGGCATGCTCTCCCGCCGTACAATCCATAGGGCATTGTTGGCATGATTGAAATATCATTAATTTTTGACACGAGCCAAAGTTAATTGATATTAGCCAAATAAGCTAGAACACGTAGAATCTTGACAAAACTCAAGTAGGAATAGTACAAAATATATTTTGTACTTCATAGTAGGCACTTGTCTTCAAAGTAGTTTTAAACTGGTAACTATTACAGCCCAAGCCAAGGTTCATTGCCATAGTCCTTAGTGTACTCATGTCTACTATGGTACATGTTTAAAGGTACTCTAGGTAAATGAAGTTTCCAATTACTTGTCATATTTCAATATGTACATATCCCATAATCAAGAGGGTTGTTCTTCACAATCGATGTTGTTGTGACATTGTTCACATTAGGTAGTATTGTCTACATTCTTGCAATAAATTTGAAATGACTCTTGACACAAACATCAAATAAACAAAGAATCTAATTAAGTTACCATTGAGTACAGGATCCTCCACTCAAGTCACCTTCTACACTTATGATATCAGGCACGAATCCAAGAGCAAATAAACTATTTGTGATCCATTGCTCAACTGCCGCCAAATCAACTTCTTTGCAACTATAATTCCCATCCACTTTGGCCATCCTAGCTAAGATGTTGTACTTCTTTGAATCATGAACGAGAAACCTGTTGTAATTTTTGCTGAAGGTTCCAAGCACTCTGTAGTATACTACTGAATCTTTCTTTCCTCTCTTCACATGTAACTAACTAAAGTATCTCTTGAATGTAACATCTGTCTGTCCCTTCTCAACTCCTGCCTTTGCTCCTCTATGAATACGGAAGAGACTTCTTTTTGTCCTTGCGTTCAAACCAACAAGCAGAAAGAGATTTATACTTATCATCCATAGATGTGGCACCTTTGTCGATTCTACCAAGCAGCAATAAATCCATAATATGTAGAGTGCATGTTCCAATTGTATCAATCTTATCACTCTCCTGTATTGATTTGAATACAACAGATTTTCAAGTCATCTACTCCACCAAAAAGACTCATCTCTGTTGTTCCCAGGAGGTTCTAAATTGATGTTATGTGCACCCTTGTTGGTAATAGTGATTTCTGTTCCTGCTGAAAATCCTGGGCTGGCTTCATCTTCACCAAAAGCCTCGTCCTTGGCTCATAAAAGCCTCTGCCACATTGAGACATAGTTCTGTACCCCCTTGAACCTTGACAATGGTGTCATTCTCATCACTCTCACTCACATACACTTCTTCCTCCTCTTTTTCATCCTCTGCATTGATTCCACAAAGATTGTGCTTGGGGTGCTGAAATGACTATGTTGTCAGGTTGTTACAGCTCTTCGGTGAGTAATACTCTTATTCACATGGGCATTCCAATCTCTCCAATGGTAAAGGGACAATCAACACAAATAGAAACTCAGAACTCTTGACCACACAACCCACAAATGGAGCAAAGAACCCAAATGCCATCTTTTGTATCAATGGCTTAGCGCTGTGCAGTATTTATCAGTGCTGCAAAGATCCATGAATAGACTAGCTCTGGGATAAGAAATAGACTTGTATAGTGAGATGAAAGAAAGAATTCCATATAAGCTCTCATCATGATTTCTTCAATGATTTCTTTGTCAAGGGGATAGGTACGTCTACATCTATTGTCTGTGACAGCGCAGGCTCAAGGGATGTTTGGCACTGTTGGTGCTAAAAACCACTGTGTTTCGATTGTTACTTTCAAAACCAAGATCTGCCATATGTGCCACATCTGCAACTACAGCTTTGTCATGGACTGTACCACCTGAGTGAGGGTCTGTTTGATGAGGTTGGCTTGTATAAAGACTTTTGTTCATTTGGGTTGATTGACTTTTATCCAATTAAGTAGCAACCACAAAGCTGAATTCATGAGGTGAAGTGGTAGGTTGGACTAGGGGAGAGTGTGTTGAGTTTGCCCAAGGAAGCTGCAATGGCTAGTTTACTAAATTGGGCTTCTTCATCTCACTGTATATCAATTGCAATGCATAATTTTCAGAGCCGACATGTGCCAAGGGAGGAAGTTATAGATGTGAGGATATTTTTGTTTTCCATTAAAGCAAAATGAATTAAAGGCCTCACCAAATGTGATGTGTCTCAGCCACTGCTCATCATTCTGCCCTCTAAATCGGGCTTCTTTGTCTCCTATATATGTATATATAATATATATGTGTATGTTTGCATATATATATATTTCAATTGCAATGCACAATTTTCGGTCCCTGCTATGAATGTGAGGGTTTTTGTTTTTTATTAAAGCAGAATAAATCAAAGGCCTTGCCATATGTGATGTGTCTTGGCCACTGTCATTGTTCATTATTCCACCCTATAAATTAAGATTTTTTACCTCAAATATACATCAATTGTGATGCACAATTTTCAGAACCATTATGGGCCAAGGGAGGAAGTTATGGATGAGTCTCACATCTACTGTGTGATTTGGGTCATGTGTTTATACCTCTACTTACAAGTAACAGTATGTTATGTAAGTTAATATCTTGTGCTTGACTTGGGGATGTAAATTGGAATCCAAAAGTATTGATAGATCATTTGCATTTTTGTACTTTCAAATATATGTGCTCTGCCATCCAAAATGGTGGCTTTGGTACCTGGGTACCAACTGGAGAAACTCCTGCCCAGCCATATTGGCACAATAGATCAAGTTAGTAAAATTAAGTATCATGTCACCCCTCCCAATACATAATGTGCCAATCTTGTGACAATCATACTGATATTATAGCACCTCTAGTTGTCAATGATTTATGATAAGTACATCTCACTTGGGGCATAAGACTATAAACATGTCAAGAGGTACTACATTTGACTGGGTTGTATACTACTTGACCCATAACAGCAAAGCTAACAGGAGGGAAAAATAAAAGTGTTTTGTCTATTAACTTCCACGACCCGATAACCTGGTGATTGCATGCATGTGTTGTCAATTGCTCTGTCCTCACACACACATTTTCCATCAACCATATTCATCATCCATGATTGCACTTGATTGTGCTCCCATTTTTGCATCTCCGTTGCAACCCCACCTTGTCACAATTGCATTCTTTCTTCAACAATCACACTCATTTTTACCAACCACTGTCATCAGCCATGATTGCACTGTGCTAGACAACCTCACACATTCCACCTTATTGAGGCATCATGCCCAAGCTTATCACCTACAGCCCAACAAAGAGGGTGTTATGCAGTTCTACTCCCAAAAGACATGTTCAAGGCAATTTATCTGGGGCAGAGTCTCCTTCATGTGATGAAGACTCCTCTACAATCTGAATATCAGTGCAACATTTCAGTCCCCGTCACATGCCATCAAACACAGTCAATCTTCTGGTGAATTGGAGAATCTACAGATTAAGGATGATGTATCAGAAAGTACCAATGAGACATGGACACCATCCATAGATGGTGAAGAATCACATAATGATGACATAGAACTGGAAGACAGTTCCTTAATTTGGCAAGAAGTCCCATTAAGATATGAAGACTTCTTGGTCTCTTTCAACAAGGTCTATTCAGATCTTGAATTTGGATACAAGGAGGAAATCAAGGAACTGAAGAAGAGAGGTATACTGAAAACGCAAAGATGGCAACTGTTCTCAAGGCCTGTCAGGTGATGAATACAGTATACAATGCAGAGCTGTTATTCAGTGTTCTTGGTTTCCAAAACAATCCTTGGTGGAGAGGAGAAATGAACCCATGGATGAAAAAAGGAATTAGAAGCGTTCCTTTGCATATTTTTTGAATTATACTTCTATGCATGCAGTCTTTCAGATGTACTGAAACACCCTGTTTCCTATTTGATGGTTGAGTCGTTGAAGAAGCTGAAAACTTGTCATAATTCACTGGAACACATAAGGTAGCCAGGGTGAATGACTTGCTGCATAGTTTGGAGGAGCAATGCATTGGATCTCAATGAGCAGCTCAAACAAATCTGCAAATCCTATGGTAGTACATGTTTAATGAGAAGAAAAACCAGCTGTGGTTGAGAGAGTGAGGCAGGGACCAGTTTGACCCAGGTTATTACAGAAGTAGAGAAGATATTGAAGTACTTGTTTCTACAGCCACTCTCACAAGAAGATCACTCTGCACACAAGATTGGCTCCCTGAACAAAGAGAGAAGGCAACCAATCACGGTGTTATAGTTGCTAAATTGGGATGGCAACTTGTAGATATATTTGAGTGCAACCTCCTTAGAAATAGCATGGAAGGATACCTTTTGACATCATTGGATGGTTGGCTAGTCATTAAGTATGACTTGACAGATGAAGAGAATTCTGCAGATGGCAGCTTAAGACAATGAAGATCAATCACTGGAGTAGATGAACTATAACTGTGATTTAGACATGCGACTCCTTCAGGAAGAAAATTCTACAACACCAGATCAAGCAAGGTACCAACTAATATGGTGCATTCTCTCAGCATGAGTTTGGTAGTAAAGCTTTCAAACAACTTGTTAACAAGCCTGAATACCGTGTAAATTTTTGCATCATACAATGGTTGCAAATTTGAAGTTCTCCCTATTTGTGGTTGCAGGGGCAACAAAAGTCCATTACGCCATTCTCATTTGGTTCCTTGATTAGAAGCTTAGTATTGTGAAAGCAAATTTGTGTATTTATAACAGAAGTTTGAAGTGTGCATACACTTATGCTTGGATATCTGACAAACTGGATTCCTGTTCCTGAATTTTTGAGGACATCATTCCTTCAAAACCTTATCCTATCACAAGGACCTGCGTGCCATTTTTCTGGATAGTTAGGAAGAAACTATTGAGTATGATCTAGACAGACACTGTTGTCCTTGCCACAGGCAGTTAAAAAAGTCCCAGAAATTGTGCCAAGATTGAACTAGTCTAACGGTCTAAGGGCAGAGTAAACAAGATGACAAACTACTTAGATGGAATGTAATTTCAATTTTCTAAGGGGACTCCAAAGAAGGAACTAGTAATACAAGTTTTCAAGAAGACGGCAGTGAATGTTAGTTTTGTTCTGAAACACTCCTTTCCTACAAGGCCACCTCCTACAGGTAAAGGCTATATGGCAGTTCAAAGTCATCACAGGCATTTGAAAATTACAATGACAGATTTTCTTTTTCAGTTTGCAACTGGCTATAATGTTATGAATCCTATAAGGGGACTCCTACCTGGTTCTCCTTGTGGAGGACACGGAAGTGTGAGTGAAATTGGCAATTCAATTGACAGACAGTTTAAGAGTAGAAATTCTGAATGGCACAACAAAGCTTTGAAGGATGTGAAAGAAAGGATAACCCCAAATAGCTGCTACAAGTCAAAGAACTTTTCTGATGATGACATTGTAAACAAAATAAGATTGGACAAGACTCTGTTCCATATACCAAAACCTAATGGGAGTTACATTGCCTCTAGATGAGGCAGATTAACCTCCAGTAGTAAGAAGACAAAATAGAAAATGTATCCCATTTAAGGTCAGTCAAATGAGATTGAGGGTTCTACTGAACTTCAGTGGGGACTTAGCATAAAAAATATCATACTTACCTGTTCATTTTGGCATCTTGAATTGTACCAAGTAGGGAACCTCATTTACAGGCAGATACACAAATACATACCCTACCCCAGCCCACACACCTGGACAATAGAATCATCATCTATAGAAGCATCTCAACATACATTGCTCCCCCCCAACATGGACAATCAACACCTACCACTGACAGCAACAAGCAGTCTGACTAAATGGTTCAGTTCCATTGCTATTGTTCAGGCTGTTTTGTTAGTTTTTATTGCAAAATATGAAGATGAAATGTTGAAATCCTTGCATTCCATGCAGTCTTCCACTGCACCACAGGAAAGGAGAAAGGAGATCAGTGGCTGAAGTTTATGCTTGCCTTGGTCCCATTTGTTTTTGTTGTACAAAACATACGTCATTCAAATCTTTCAATCAGCATTATGGAGGACCAATTATGAAAGGGTCAGTGAGAGAGCATGAGGAAATTGCTCACTTCCACCAGTTCCCAATGATCTTATTTCTCACAGTGGCCATCTTGCTTACACGCTACAATATTTCACTCATGGTTCACCTTACAATATTGCGGTAATGTTCGGTATTTCATGTGGTGTTGTTTGTGCATCTGTTTGGACAATTATTCAAGCTATCAACAAGACACTGGAATTCCACATTGCATATCCTGAATCGCTTGATGACTAGAGGAAAATTGAATGTTAATTTCAATGAGCAAGCATGCCTGAAATTGATTATTGTTCTGTTAGGGCAATTGATGGAATATTGATCAGGACTCTAAAACCAACATTGGCAGAAGCAAAAGCATGTGGTATACACCAGAAGAAATTTCTCTATGGGTGTAAGCACAAATTTGGGCTCAACTGCCTGGTTGTGTCTGATTGTCATGGCCGTATTATTGACATTCCAATTGCTTGTGGGAGCTTCACCGCTGACTGCCTTGCATTCAAAGCCAGTAATCTCTACAAATATCTCAAGAATGGATTGATGAAGCAAGGCATGGACAAGAAACATTCATATGTTTTATTTGGTGATCATGCGTGCTTGAATTCACATTATATGGCAACACCCTATCTCAACAGCTCAAATGACCCAACAAAGTAATCAAAGGACAACTACAGCTTCTTCCATTCCCATCTTGGTATTTGTGTGAAATGTGCATTTTGTATGCTTGTTCAACAATGGGGACTTCTTTGTTTGGCTATTCCAAAAAAATTTGCCATCAAAAGGATCATAGCAACATTAAATGTGTGTGCCAAGCTACATAACTATTGCATCAATCAATCTGGCCAATTTGAGGACATGCCTTGGTCCTTGGAGAGCAGGCTAATGTCATGATGAATAAAGATGGTGTTCATATTGACACGATATCCGACAATGATCACAAAATTTCCATGCAAATTGAATTGATGAATGTAGGACATCATTATGATGAAGTCCTGAGAGGAATCTTGAAAGCACATTGGAGCATACCTAAAAACACATTTCGCAAATCGCATGTGTACATTTACACATTTTTTGTGTTTTGGCGGGAAAATTTTGTGTAAATTTACACAAATTATGTGTAAATTACACAAATCTTGGTCGACGTGAGGCCCTCGTCGACCATTGACACAAATTGCAAATCACATTTACACATTTTTGTCGTACGTACAATTGTACTGATATAATAAAAAAATAGGAAAATGGCACTCGTGACCGGGATTCGAAATGTGATCTGCAAGAAATATGATTTGCGATTTACGTTTTAGGTGAGATTAATTGTTGCATACACAATTTTATGTAAATGCGATATGTGCAAATGCGATTTGCGAAATGTGTTTTTAGGTATGCTCCATTATTCCACAAATCTTGTCTCACAAAGAGAATGACTTATATCCTTCTCCTGTTGCAACACAGCCATTTTAGCAGCTTCAATGTGTGACTCAGCATGTTTTGCAATGCTTTACTTTTGGTAGAGGACATCAATGTATGGAGGTTTTGTGCTTGTTGTTCTTGTTGTTTGTTGTATGACATAATGTATATCTCGGATCACAGGATACGACTGATTATAATCTCTTGATTACCTGATTTTGTATGTTTTTTTTGGCATGTTAATCAACCTCGGGCATTCTGAAACCATCAAAATTAGACTCTCCTTGCCCACAGCATCATGACCATATGCACAGTCCCCAGTAACTCCGGTTGGTTGTTGAGTTATGATATTTTGCCATGTCACTCACATCACATCGTCGGCACACACAGCACATTGCCAAGAAAACATGGTTAGAATTGATTTAGTAGGCTTCCTCTGGGACAATCACAGTCGGAAATGTGAAGCACATCCGTATGGATGTGGCAATGCCTTCATTGAGTGGCACGGCAATGGAGTCAGTATGTTGGTCAGATTGTGCCTGGTGGAGGTCACTCACCTTGCCAGTTACGATGTCAGCGATGATGGGATGGATAGTTGCCGTGTTTGTTTCGCTGCGCTGGAACACGCCATTGGTTCAAATGCACAGCTTCTGAATGGTGCCTTGTTGCACATCACAGAAGTTTTTCTTCCGGATACAGCTAACAGGAGCATGAGGGCGTTGTATTACTGCAACTGCTGATACGCATATGTTGAGATCTTTGAAAATTGAGAACCTGGTATGAATATTAAATTAACACAAAACATTAATGGATGTAACATAATAATTAAAATAAAAAAACATTTAGAACCACTTAAACCCTGCCTTGTTCCATAAATTTTTCCCAATTTCCACAAGCATGTTGGAATACACCTTGATGAGCCAATTCACCACCATTTTACATGTAGGTTCTCGTGCTGTTTCATTGATGATCCCTCCCTTCCGTCATCCCCCCTTCCCATTTCTCTCGTAGTTGACTTTTGGATTGATTAATCCCTACATCAATGGGCTGGCACAAGTATGTGCATCTGGCAGGGATATGAACCACCTTGATGACCATATTTGAATCCTGTTTATAATGGATCCCATCTGGTGCATGTGATACGCATCCAGAATTAGGAGGGCTAGCTCGCCAGTGCAGTTAGTTTCATCCCAACCCACCTTCCAAGGATCCTACATGACATCAATCCACTCATGCATTTTTGCCTCGTTCATCCATGGCTTTTCTTGACAGGCATATTTTCCTCCTTCAGGGTATGCACTACATTCTTGCCTCATGATACAACCGTCAGACTTACCTTTGAAATAAGAAAAGGTGGTAACATTTTCCAGCTAGCAGTGACAGTGGGGGCAAGGGTGACACACTTAGTGTCTGTTGTTGATGCCCTTGCATGCATCGTTTCCTCCCCTTTACATCAAGAGTCTTACTTGCATGTTAGGAATAGGGGATTGGTGTTTGATCCATGTTGAGAATGACGTCTTGATTCCTTCCCTGCACCTTTGTCTTCATCATGGCAATGAAGTCCTTGGCATCGTCCTTCGTTTCACTGAAGTGCTTTTGGGCAGTATGTGTTATGGCACGTTGCATAAAACCCACTGAATTTGCAAAACAATGGACAACAAGTTTCTTGGCTGGTACTGTATCGGGGAAAGTTTGAAGAAGCTGCCAAGCCTCTCAACTGACCATCCTGTTGGTCAATTGAATACCTTGCTCTTGCATTTGAAAAATAAACTGCTTCAACTGTGGTCCAATTTCAGCAAGAATGCTCTTTCGGCCGGGGTGAAGTTTGCTGCCATCCATTTGTCTTGTGGGAAACGTACTCATCCTCTGCATTCATATCATCCATCTTCTTGAGAAGCTTGACCCAGCAACAATGATACAATGTAGGAATCCCAACACTAAGACAGGCTTGACAACGTAAAAAACTCTGCGGAGACAATGGAATTGACTTATTGGATGGCACTCCTGTCTGAGAGTGCAAAACTCCATCTAGATACGTGTAATACTATGTACTTTATTGTAAGGATAGTTAAAAATGTGTAAGGAAAGTATCAGGGAAAGTTATGGCAGTGTATGTACTTACTTATAGGACATAAGTTTTACGCACAAAATTCATCAGTGGTTTACCAACAGTGTATGCATGTAGATACAGCCCAAAACTTCATGTAATCACTTATCACTCTACACTGTGTCATTACTTGTGCAGTACACAAGTTAGAAATCATAGATAATATCGGTATTTTATATTTATGGTCGATTTTGGTCACTTTCCGCAAAATGGTCACCAAGGAATGGCTTATATAATATATTTTATGGACGTTTGGAGAACACAAACAAGATTTTAAACATGTCGAATCTTAAAATGTAACAATAATTTGTATTAATGTCCGTATACATTAAAACGGGTTATATAAATTGAAATTACTAGGTATGCAGTATATCGATTTTTAGGAAACTTACTATTTTTAAATAAGTCGACGAAATTTGATAGTATTATTTTATATTTATGGCTGGATATCAAAGCTATACGTGTCTCTTCGCCTAAAGTGCCACACACACCAAAAACACGCGCTCAATATATAACCGCGTTATGTACATAACTCGCGTCCGCGCCCTCAG
This sequence comes from Cyclotella cryptica, assembly GCA_013187285.1. Taxonomy (NCBI): domain Eukaryota; phylum Bacillariophyta; class Thalassiosirophyceae; order Thalassiosirales; family Thalassiosiraceae; genus Cyclotella; species Cyclotella cryptica. The sequence goes on from JABMIG010000411.1 coordinate 85,617, forward strand.
GTTGTCCACACACTCGACGCTGGTTTATGTACATAATTTTCATCACGCCCATTCCCAGATTTTCGACACAACCATGGCGACAGATGACGAAACGACGAAGAATACGCCCAACGACTGGGCGCTCGCTTTCTGATCACATACAAGGCAGCGACGCGGACAGCGACGGCAACTTTCTCGACGACACCATGATTGGCTTTTCCAAGCACGGAACACTTGCGCTGACATTCCACGCTAACTACAACAGCGGGATCGTCTGCGCAAAGTGCTTCAATTCATGAAGCCGGAAGCTACGCGATTCACTGCAACAGGTGTGACAAGGATCCCGCCCCGTCCGCCAAGGCCATCAAGGAGTGGTCCGATTCGGACAAGAAGTGGGCGGGTTTGAAACGCGAAGTTTCGAAGAATTCTCCCTCAAGACGGAGATTAGAACTGCCACCCGCGATGGCGTTTCTGCATACGTGGTACACCCACGTTTCTACCTTGGGAAGACATCCTCGACGATGAAGCTCAGGGCTCTGTGCATAACCGACGGATGCGTCCACGTATCGCGCTGCTTAACGCGCTTCATCGCCACTTCAAGAAAGCTCACATGAGGGCGAAGTTATGCAGTTCATCGCCTGGACGCTTTGGAGGCCCCGACAGTCAACGACGTGGAAGAGAGTTCCGCGAACGATGAGGAAGACAGCGAGGAAGCGGAGGCGGTGGCGGACACGGAGAACAAGGGAGAGGAGGAGGAAGAAGATGATGAGGAAGACAGCGAGGAAGCGGAGGCGGTGGCGGACACGGAGAACAAGGGAGAGGAGGAGGAAGAAGATGGAATGGGGGAGGAGAACAACGCTGGGGGGACAGTGCGGTGATGGAAGAGGAGGGGACAATAAAGAGGAAGAGAAGGCCACAGAGGCAGAACGCCAGGTGAATGTGAGAGTGGGAGAGGCGTGACTCCCAGGACGCGGACTGCGAGCCATTTGTGAAGGAAGACGCCCTCGGACGATGACACGACTGAGGAGATCCTAGAGAACAAGGGGGAAAGGACAAGGGAGGAAAAACAAAACCAGGCGGAAACAGAACAATCCTGAGCCAGTTCGGAAGAGCTCGTAGCGCAGAGCCCCCACGAGGTACTAGAGGAAGGGATGGGGAACATTTATGCTTTTATAAGTTGGTAATCGTTATATAGCATTCAAGTGTTTACAAACATAATCATGTTATATTTATAACTCGTTATGGTAATAACACGCAGATGTTGGCCGGATCACCATTTCGCGTCATCATTGTTATATATATATCGTCGTTATATATGTGTGAACGATATATATATATTGTAACATGACACATTTATAAAGAGCGGGGCATATTGCACGTCCCAATGTTATGTATATAAAAATGTTACATAAATAACATCGCATCAGTAACAACCACGCTTCATGATTACTTTAGATTGATACTGCAGTGTTTTAGCACGATAAAAAATATGCATCATGTAAGAGCATGTATATAAACATAACATTCAATCGCCTTAGAGCCTGAATATAAATATTAGATTCGAATCACGGCACGCATTTACGCAGAGGAATGCGTGTGTCCCAATTTCTGCTTTGTCTTGGTTTACATATGACACAGACGGAACACACGTGGGCCTGTAACGAGAGTGGTATAACGGACACACGAAGGTTGTGTTAAATATATACCATGCATCATGTAAGAGCATGTATATAAACATAACATTCAATCGTCTTAGAGCCTGAATATAAATATTAGATTCGAATCACGGTGCGCGATTTACGCGAGAGGAATGCGTGTGTCCCAATTTCTGCTTTGTCTTGGTTTACATATGACACAGACGGAACACACGTGGGCCTGTAACGAGAGTGGTATAACGGACACACGAAGGTTGTGTTAAATATATACCAGCATCCACACGCATATGACCGTTATGTTCATGACAGGCACCGGTCTGATCACATTTCACCAGTTCATTTTGCCGTCCATTTTATGAAACAACCATGATGCAACCGAGGACGCAAGCCAATGACGGGTAAGACAACTGTCTGTTGATGCAGTATAACTCTTCACTACGCACAAATCTCACTAAGGTTTATGATTGCGCTTCAGATTCGCTAATGTGGGACACAGCGCACGGGAATCTGACAATAAAACACGCACACAATGGACGGAAAACATAGTGCCAAACAACAATGCGGTTATCAATCCTTACAGGAAGACGCCGAGACCTGGAAGTGTAGCACAGGCGACAGTGTGTGCGGAACCCTACAAGAAGACGACGTTCTGAATGAGGCTGTACTTATCGAAGAATATGGGCCAAAAAGAAACGGTAAGAGTGTGCTGTTAAAGTACTTATGGATATAACTGTCGGGTCAACTAACAATGCCAATCTGCGCCAGCGAAGACCACGTCAACAGAAGCATTGACATCAGATCTTGGGCTCAGATGACTAAGGTGAGTAGATCTGGCTGATTTGAAAACAGAAAAAAATGATGAAATTAATAAGCTCAGAGCAATTCAACGCCAACGAAAGTTGGGTTGGAGATCGCTGGCCGACTCGCTTTTTATGGAAGGAGGAGAGCTCAGTCACCCGTACACTAGGTCGATACCTGACATTTTTCCCCGTGAGAAAATGTACGCGTTCTACGGGATGGACTTTGACCCATTATGCCTCTTTTGTATTGCAATTGGAGCTGACTTCCCTCATTTCTGAGGACTTGTCCGAGCTGGACTTAAGCCCTCGAGATAGTGCCAGGGGTTGTGCAATATCAGCCGGACCCAGAGGGTGGATATTGTACGCATCTGTCGCCAAAGATACCTGACATATAGTGGGCCAAAGTGAATTCTATCTTGTACCACACCCACGCTGCATGCAGGCTCCCAGAACTGCTTTCCACCACCATGCAAATATCAGCCCAATTAGAATGACCGACAATGAACAATGAGCAAATGATTGTTTTGGCATCATCGGATTGTGATGATGCAATACCACCATGATGCGATCTTGAAGGGACACCTTTTGGTAGAGTAGATCGAAATGTGCTTGCTGTGACTGCTTTTTCACGCAGCAGCATGAATGTTTTTACATGTGAGCAGTGGTCGACCGGAACGAATCGGAATGGACGCTGATCAAGATGGGCCTGAATGACCTCCCACGGAGTTGTCACATTGGGAAGTCGCTACACAATCGTTAAACTTTACGCCACTGCACTGTCACACTACTTTGTTTGTGCAAAATCGATTTGTTATGTACATAACTCAGCGGCACTGGTATGTCTGTTTTATGTATATCAATTGTTTATGTACATAACGCTAATTATTTTATTACACAACTGCAACACTCCTTTGTTTGCGAAAAATCGATATGTACATCAATATGTTATGTACATAACAGGATTGATTGAAAAAAGGTATGTTTATGACATTATTATGTATATAACAGCACATGTTCATGACATTATTATGTATATACCAACAAATTGCTTTTTCTGCCCATCTGTTTTGTTGGGCCACATGTGAAATGATCCCATACAGGTATGTTTATGTCTTTCTTATGTACATACCAACATATGTTTATGTTGTGGTTATGTATATACCAACAATCACTTTTGCATCCCTTTCCAGCCACATGTGAAATGGTCACACCTAGGTGTGTTCATGTCCTTGTTATGTATATATACACATGTTTATGTCATTGTTATGGATATTCCAATATATGTTTTTCGACGCTTTATGGCATCATGATTGATTGATCGAAAGTAAAGGTATGTTTATGACATTATTATGTATATAACAACACATGTTCATGACATTGTTATGTATTTACCAACAAATCACCTTAATTCTGACGAAAAGGGAGATTGGCACGGGATATATGAGTATAACTGACTTTTGGAGATGACAGATATGACATGAGAATTAACGCTGCTTCTCTGTGTGTAAAAAGACATCAAAGGACGAATAATGTCATGGACGCGATACAATAGGGAGTTTAATGACCTCTTCGATTCACCAAGGCTGGGATTGTTTGTTTTCAGAAAGAGTTCGAGAGGAAGCATCGCAATGGGTTAGGACACGAGGATGCGCTTGAAGGGAATTTCAAACACAGACAAAAAGGAGCGATGTGGTTGGCCAGAGATACCTCCCGATTTTGATGAATGGGGTCCTCCAAAGAAGAGAAGGACTCAGGGTGCATGACAACACCCAGAGTTTTTCAGAGTATGACATTTTTCAAACGAGAAGGTAAGTTTATGCATTTGTTATATATATAACTTTGTGTCGCCTTGGTGAGGAATGGCTATGACAGTGTCTCTTTTGACGTTGTTATATACATAACAGCGTGATCCCAGAGTTTTTCAGAGTATGATATTTTTCTTCAGAAGAAGGTAAGTTTATGCATTTGTTATATATAGAACTTTGTGTCGCTTGGTGAGAAATGGGTGTATAACATAGTCTCTTATTGGCCCAACCACTCAGGTTATGTTCATGACGTTGTTATATACATAACAGAGTGATATATAACTTTGTGTCATCTTGGTGAGGAATGGCTATGACAGTGTCTCTTTGTGGGCAGTCCAATCAGTTTATGTTCGTGGACGTTGTTATATACATAACAGCGTGATCCCAGAGTTTTTCAGAGTATGATATTTTCTTCAGAAGACGGTAAGTTTATGCATTTGTTATATATATAACTTTGTGTCGCCTTGGTGAGAAATGGGTGTATAACATAGTCTCTTATTGGCCAAACCACTCAGGTTATGTTCATGATTGTTATATACATAACAGAGTGATATATAACTTGTGTCATCTTGGTGAGGAATGGCTATGACAGTGTCTCTTTGTGGGCAGTCCAATCAGTTTATGTTCGTGACATTGTTATATACATAACAGCGTGATCCCAGAGTTTTTTCAGAGTATGATATTTTTCTTCAGAAGAAGGTAAGTTTATGCATTTGTTATATATATAACTTTGTGTCGTCTTGGTGAGAAATGGGTGTATAACATAGTCTCTTATTGGCCCAACCACTCAGGTTATGTTCGTGACGTTGTTATATACATAACAGAGTGATCATGTGTATTTCTCAGGCATTGAAGACATCTGAATAAGCAAGGGTATGTGATTGCAATATTGTTTTATTAAGGTTTTTTTTAAAGCATGGAGGATGAACCTGACACTTTTTTTGGCTGGATGTGTTATGTTGAAAACAGAGTTATATACATAATCACATGGATACAGTGCCCAAAGGTTTTTTCCCACAGTGCTATCAGCCACCTGCTGTGGTTTTTTCACCCTGTCCAGTCAATACCCCCCAGATTCGTTTGTCATGTGTGAAGAAGAATTGGGGGTAATAGTAGAATAATGAAATTTATTGTAACAGGATAGTATTTTGGTGGCAATTTATAACTTATAAACTGGTAAATCCAGTGACCATTTTGCAGAAAGTGACCAAAAGTGACCAAAAATATCTCAAACCCCTGTAACCTACCTACCTCCGGTAACCCACCGGTACACTCTTAGATCCCTCCCATACATAGGAATCAGTTTTTTGGCAAATCAAGTTGCTCTTGTGCGAACTCCGGCAACCCTCCCGTACACTCCGGTAACCATCCCGTACACTCCGGTATCCCTCCGGTGCTCTCCGGTGACCTTCCCGTAACCTTCCGGTTACCCTCCTGTACACTTCCCGTTACTCTCCCGTACACTTCGGGTATGCCACCGGTAAACATTTTTTTAGCATCTAAGTAGTGCAGTTATAGCCACTAATTAGATTGATATCGATTCTAAGACTTACTGAGAAGTCTGTTTTCCTGTAAAAACGTACCAATTCCTATCGTACGTAGAAATAAATCCGAAAGCTTCTTTTGGTCTCGAATTTCCGGTAACCTCCCGGTAGACTCCCGTAACCCTCCCGTACACTAGTTTACCGGAGGGTTACAGAAGTGTACCGGGAGGTTACCGGAAGATACCATTCCGAGGGCTCCGGTAACCTCCCCGTACACTCGAGTGTACGGGGAGGTTGCCGGTGTTTTTCGTTTGCAGTGGATGTGCAGGGACAATGTGTGGGCACGATTGTGTTATTTGTTTCTTCTTTTATTAAGAGTTAGTGGTGTTAGCCAAAACCAAGCCAGTTGTTTGTTTGACTGCTCATTCATATGTTAGAGAATAAACTATAAATCCATTGTCTGGAGGGTGCTGGAGAATGGTGCTGATGAGTCAAGGTGATACTTCCATGATGTGGAAAAGGCTCCTATATCATCATGTAAACATTGACTGGATTCTCAGAAGGGCACTGACCATCCCAACTTGTGCAATGCCTGGGGATTATTTGTGTCCTTTTGGTAGATGAGTGTAGTTGTACATCCCAAAATGAGTGACAACAGACTTACTTCATTGTGTTCTTTCATGAAACACATGTCTTCATGCCATGTCCGTCTTGTAGAGGATACATTTTCACTTAATCACTTTGTTGAGTTTTTGTAAATAACATATCCAATAAACTCTTCCGTCTCTTTTCAAATAGTACAGGAGGAGATTGTCCAATCAGCTTCTGCTTGAGGTCTTTGGGCTTGTAATAGTAAGAGGTGATCCAATGGATGAGCGATCAGTGACATGGGATACTGTCATGCATGCAATGGCTTATTGCATCTGGCTCTACGTCCATGTGAACCTTCTTGTGTGGGTGTACACCAATATGTGCATCAAAATGCATTTCATTGGCTTTGAGTATAACAAGCAAATATGCTTTCCAGTGAGGTATCACGGCAGTAGCATAGGTCTTGATTCAATCTTGACCAAGAAATTCATCTACATTCAGATACGTGACTACCATGTCATCAAAAATTTTGCAGTAGTATGTGAGTTTTCTCCTGGGATGCATTGGAAGTATGCTATCATACAGACAGTTTGTTTCGATACGCAACAGGGTTTTATTCCTGTTTTGTGTGGGAAACATGTTTCATGTGTTGCACATAATTAGCCTCACAAAAAGTTCACTCAATAACTTGATTATTTTTGTGGTATCATGACGATGTGAGGCACTTAGTCAATGTCCAAATTTTCTGTCACAGCATACAATTTGTTATTTTTGGGCCACAGATCAATCTTAGATTCTGCTTGTGTGACTCCTTACTCGGGGAAGTGAATCTGATTATCCTCGTTATGTTTTGAAACAGCATGGTTTCTGTGCTTTATGTCTTTCATGTGATCATCAAAGGCTTTTCACACTCATTGTGTAACTTGTTGTCACTAGTAGGATACCAGCCAAAGGTCAGATCTTCAATCTGTGCAAGTAATTCAACAACTTTGGCATGGAATGAAACAAATCACTTAATTTCTTGAAGACAATGAAATAGGAGGAAGGAGGGAGTAAGCATTAAAGGTGTTATAACAGTGCCATATCAGGAAACACAGGGGGTGCATCAGGCCCATCCTTACGGTAACATGTACACGTACACGAACTCAAGGTTTTTCTCCTTTTTCTTGCTTATGTGTAGCATCTTGTTTTTGCCTCCCTTACCGTTCCATATCCTTGTCCACCAATTTTGACCATTAATTTTATACATGATCAAGATCTCTTCGATTTTGGAAGTGGACTCGATAATCATGACCATGTCCGATGAGGTCGCATCCGCTACCACAGTAGCCAAGCACAACAAGGGGCCACCTTCGAATAGAGAGGCTCCTAGTGGCAACACTCCAAGTTCTGAATAGGAAGACTCCTGGTGGCAACACTTCAAGTTCGGTAATGCTCTCCACCAAAAGGGTTAAAGAATTGCAGGTGTCCGTCACGCTTTGGGTTTACTCCGAGATGAAGAGTTCCATGGGTGGTATGACAGAGGAGCACCAACACAACTACATGTTAAAGATGTTTCATGGAATAACCCATCCCAATGCAGGCACAAAACATCGCGCTTTGCCTGTTACCTACTCTGATAGAATCGTAATGAATACATCCGGGACGGATAATGACATGGCAGCCTACAACCAATTCTTGGAGGGATACGGTGCATACGGTCAGTTTTGGGATTCCTCTGTGCTCGATGCATCCTCTGAAAAAAATGTTTTCCATTTAAAAGCCGAAATCTCCCTAACTTCTACCGTGATTGCCGCCAGCTTGGCACTTCCAACAGCAAATCTGAAACACTTATCTCTGGTTGTACATTGAGGGATTTGGCGAAGAAAACATTGGCCGAAGCAAAAAATCCTTTCTCTCATTCCGCATGTACTGTCAGCCAACATTATCACTAAGAATGCTGGTGCAATAACATCACTTTGAGAAAAAAGGAAGCCACTCATGAATGGCTGTGTTATGATACCTCTGTTTGCAGACCTTAATTTAGACATTGAAAATTACGATGACTTTTAAGGAATTCCCTCAGGCCCTTTGTCCTGGTATTAGGACATATTAAGACAATGTACTCCATATTGCTTCTGGTCAGCTTTGAGTGATGCAGGAAGATCCAATTTTTTAAGCGGTTCTCCAGAATTATTTACTTCATCATGACATAGGCCAAAGAACCTACCTTAATTAGTACCCTTATTGGTACCCTTATTAGTACCAATATGGACTAATTCAAAAACTCCCAAGTAAGGGATCATCCTGACCTCCCAAGTGATGAGAGGTCCTGACAATGATAAAGATCCATATCTTTGGATCTAAACGACAAGAGAACACTCTGTCAGAACACCCTCATGAGAACGGTATAAACATACCAGAGATGTGTAGAAACCTACACAGAATCACATTGTTTTGTTCTGATTGCATTGGCATCCCATCCTCATTTGTTCATTGTAATTACTAAATGATAAGCTCACAAATAACCATCATCAACAAATCTATAACACCTTTACCTACGAAATTGGTATTTCGTATTTTTTATCTCCAAACGGCTTAGGTCACTATCTATATATAGCCGTTTCCGTGACCTTCTCGCGTGAAAGCCACCAAAAACCTTTTTTCCCTCCACTCCGTCACTTGTGCTCTGTTGCACAAGCAGACCTATCGTCAGCTACGTAATTCAAGAGTGTGCAAAACGCAACTACGTATCATCAGCTATGAGAACTCGCGCACCTCAGCGGTACCCCTAGGAGCTTTTTTTAAGCCCTATTTATATGTACACGTCTCGGTGACGCAATTACAAGAATGAGCACCTCTAAGGCAGTCCCTGATGGACTTAAAAGCAAAGAGTGTGAGAGGAACCCAGGACGGAAAAAGCAACCCGTACCATACATACCCAAAAGGGATGTGATTCAAGAAGTGATGGCAGTAGACTCTACTAACAACATCATGAAGCTCACCCTACCTGGCAAGGTAGAGTTAAGGGTGTCAGTATGGTCACACGGTACTCCCAAGCAATTCCTGATGCATGTCCAAGCAGCCCTGGATGCCGCGAGGCAGAAAGGACTTGACACTGCATATGATAAGGTCTGCAAGGACCAGAAGTAATGTATCAAGAAGGCAATGAAGGCC
>JABMIG010000302.1:0-163247 GCA_013187285.1 Cyclotella cryptica
CACAGCTGTTATATATATAACAATGTCTCATACATAACCATATGGTCATAACTATCTCTGTGTTATATATATAACATCGATCCAAACATAACACCATCCAGAACATAATAAATCCAGATGAAAATGCCAGTTAGCTCAACAAGAACAGTTCCTCAAAAACATCACATCTCTTCCTTTATCTTACCGTCACTTTCATCACTGGTGTTATATATAAAACAACGTCGCGACGTAACCTATTTGGTCTGCCAACAAAGTGTGTTATTCTTTCTCAGCCATGGTGATCTCGATTACATATATAACAAAAAACAAAAACGTACCTCTTTTCATAAAAACATGTCTCTTCTCATCATCTGAATCGTCCCATTCACCCCTGTGTCCTCCTCTTCTTCGGCGCTTCCCATTCATCAAAATCCGAGGGTATTTCAGGCCAAGCCACTTCGCTCCTCTTCTGTCTGTGCTTGAAAAGAAGGTGACCATAAGTGACCACAAATATCTCAAACCTCCCCAGTGTGTCCAAAAAACCACAGCAGTTGGCATATAGTCATCACAATATGCGCGTTGTGTATATAACATTGATCCGAACATAACACCGTCGCGAACATAACAAATCCAGATGAAATGGCCAGTTAGCTCCACAAGATAATGTCCTCAAAAACATCACACTTGCATCTTATCTTACCATCACTTTGATCACGGTGGTTATATATATAACAACGTCGCGTACATAACCATATAGTCATGATGAAATGGCCAGTCAGCTCCACAAGATAATGTCCTCAAAAACATCACACTTGCATCTCATCTTACCATCACTTTGATCACGGTGGTTATATATATAACAACGTCGCGTACATAACCAGATAATGTCCTCAAAAACATCACACTTGCATCTCATCTTACCATCACTTTGATCACGGTGGTTATATATATAACAACGTCGCGTACATAACCATATAGTCATCACAAAACTGCAAGCAAATCCAAAATATTGACACCATACTTTGTGGACATAAACATACCTGTATGGGATCATTTCACATGTAGCCCACCAAACAGACTGGCAGAAAAAAAGCAATTTATATAATAATCTCATGAACATGTGCTGTTATATATATAATAATGTCAAATACATACCTTTTTTTCAATTAATCATGGTTATGTACATAATGTACATATCGATTTTTCGCAAACAAAGGAGTGTTGCAGTTGTGTTAGTAAAATAATCGCGTTATATACATAAACAATTCATATACATAAACGAGTTATATATATAACAAATCGATTTTGCACAAACAAAGTAGCTTGACAGTGCAGTTGCGTAATAAAGTTTCGCACGATTGCGTAAAAAACGACTTCCCCAATGCCACAACTCCATATTGGGAGTCATTCAGGCCCATCTTGATCAGCGTCGTTCCAATTCGTTCCGGTGCCACCACTGCTCACATGTAAAAGCATTCATGCTGCTGCACGTGAAAAAAACAGTCAAAGCAAGCAAATTTCACGATCTACTCTACCAAAAAGGCGTCCCTTCAAGATGCGATCATGTTGGTATTGCATATCATCATTACCCGATGATGCCAAAACAATCATTTTGCTTACATTGTCTTCATCGTCGGTCATTCTAATTGGGCTGATATTTGCATGGTGGTGGAAAGCAGTTCTGGAGCAGCCTGCAAGCAGCGTGGGTGTGGTATTGTATCGTACCATTAGGTGGTACCTTACCATACAAAAAAATTAGCGATGTGGCACAAATTAGTGAGCAACCAACGGATATTTAAAATGTGTAAATGCAACGGGCATTTTGTTTATCTAAACCTTCATTCCCTAATATGTGTAGACCCGTATAGTATGATATTTTTAGTATTCATGTACACATATGAATATTCATACCGATGATTATGTATATAACAATTTGAATGCTTACAGGATGGTTGTTACGCAGCAGGCAAGAAATGTGTGATTAAATGATATACAGACATTAATAAAAATAAACGGACAAACATTAGCTTATATGCAGACATGTTGACATGTCTAACTTTGATATACAGCCATTTATATAAATAATACTATCAAATTTCGTCAATTTATTTAAAAATAGAAAGTTTCCTAAAAATCAATATACTGTATCTCTAGTAATTTCAATTTATATAACCCGTTTATATATATACGGACATTAATATAAATTATTGTTACATTTTAAGATTCGAAACGTTCAAAATCTTGTTTGAGTTCTCCAAACGTTCATAAAATATATTATATAGGCCGTTTTTTTGGTGACCATTTGCCGAAAGTGACCATAATCGACCATAAATATAAAATACCCCTGTACTATTCCAACAATTTCATGGCAACAGAACTCAGTGCACTGCTTCAACTCTATGAACTTATCAGCTACCAACTTTTCATGTGTGTCTAATTTCAACATAGCCATTGTAGATTTGACAGGCTGCGGGCAAACTCACCAAGGAGATTTCACCAAACTAAGTCAGAAGCATCACTCTGTATCTGTACTGCAAAGCCGTAATATTGAATTTGTGACTGTGAACTGCATTATCCCAGGTTTGCATCAAAAAGTCCGCATCACCACCTAGCAAGTAATCACTGCCATGATTTGACTTTTGAGCAACAAACAAGATCAGGTCAATTCATGAGAAGGGAATGATAATGAGCATAAGTTGTCATTTTTACCACATAGTATTCTAATTCCATCAGAGACTTGGTGAAGGGCTTTACCAAGTTTTGAAATATGTTGGGGGTCAATTCTCTGTATCAGAGCCTTTGGTATTTATACAAAAATGATATTTGATGGAATACACATTCCTGAACATTACCACAAGAAATCAAAAAGAACATGCCTCCTGGGGGACTAAAGTGTACACCTGAAAATTTTGCACATCATACAGGGGTCGCCCAAATCCAGTGGTGCTGTGGCATTCAGTGTGTGACATGTCCCCAAACCAACAATCTTCAGATCTCACAGCACCAAGATTTCCAATGCCTTCAGTACTAATTATCATTACTCATCAAGTATACACCACCAACTGCCGCTGAGTTTTGGTTGCTGGTTGTTTCGCCTGAATAATACAGTGTTCTATAGTTGTGCGTAGATTCAGCTGAGGAATAATGTTAGTTTTTAGCCCGAATAAGATAATGGATTAATAGAGGATCCTGATGGAGTTTTGTTTTCCGGTTTGTGATTTTTCCAAATTTTTTTGGTTATTCTGCTAGTTTATTGATCCTGCCTGCCTAGCAGCATTCATTATTATGATTACAGCACTTTGATGATAAATCCCAGTTGGTTGATGAATGACAGTACTGATAATGTGAAGCATTAATTGGATACTATTTCATGTTTTATCATCCTCATCAATTGCATGAAAGCTGTAGAGTATTTTTCAGAGCTAATCACGTAATATCCTGAAATTAGTTGTCTTTTTGTAGTTCATCATTTTTAGGCTTTCCCGGAACCTCAATGTGTTATTTCACGATTTCGATGATTTAGTGGTACAGTACCATACAATAATACTCCACACACATCGAGTCACCAGTTTCCGCCAAATTCAGCAATCACACACATCCTGGGAATAGTTTGACTGCAATGTGGCTTCCTTTTTGATTGATTGTTTTTGAGCCTTCATGTCATAACATCAGATCATGTAATGTATCACAGAAGATGATGGGAGCGATGTATGGTACAATATAATATAAAAGACTAAGCCACAATTACCAATAAATCAACATGTATTCCTCTTCCAAATTTTTGGATGATTAATTGGAAACCCCAGCACAAAATTTGCACAAAATGGAAGCAGAAATACCAAATTAACAATCAAATGGTTATCTAGAAAAATTAATCAACATTGAGGTCGAGAGGATCCACCGGTATTTTATATTTATGGTCGATTATGGTCACTTTCGCAAATGGTCACCAAAAAACGGCCTATAATATATTTTATGAACGAATGGAGTATTCAAAGAATTTGACTCTGATCCTACCTCTTCCAGTTGTCTGGAAGCTCCCATTTGACGTATGCCAAGACTTTGGCACCTGCCTAGTCAGGTAGGGAAAGGCTTGTCTTTTCCTTTAGGAAGGAAAATAAGGTCTCCATCAGACCCAGAGTCCAATAGGACTTTTATCTTGTTACTGGGGCGACTCCGCGAGGTTGTTTGTAGGCTCTGCGGATTGACTTTCAGTCGCTGGTTCCATTATGGCAACTAATGCCGTGACACCGAGGCGATCCTTGGTGTTTGTTGTAATCACTTCCTGTTTGTGATTGATATTGTAATTTACACTGGGCATGTTCACATCAGCCTCAGTATGTTGTGTTTTATTACTGACAACTTTTTGTCGTAAGATTTTTAAGTGGATGATGTCGTTGACTTCATTTTATTTCAATTTTTAATTGGGCTTTTTATGTTGGAACAAGATTTTTTAATATCTTGGTTTTAGTGACAGGTAATTTAATTACTTTTGAATTTTGACTTTTATTAGTCAAGATAGCTTTACTCGGACTGGGGTAGTGTAACTGTCAACTGCAGTATTTAATTTACGTTTCTTACATCTATGAATTCCCCAGTGCTATCCGACCGCACCTTCAAGAACTGTCGTCGAGTCGCTGTCACTTTCGAGAGTCATTTTGCGACGTTTCTTGCGCTTGCTAGACTTCTTACAGTGCTTTCTTCAACTCCGCCCGGACTATCTGTGCAAAGTTTGCACCTTCCGGTTTCCTTTCTTTAGAATGGGGCTTACCTGCGCCCCATTCTTCTTGATGGAGTACCGTCCTTGTTGTAGCGGCGGCAGTCACGTGTTGTGACTTTTGTGCGGCCCCATGCTTCTTGCATAGCACACAGTGCTTTCGGTCCAGCCCACCTTTTTGGGCTTCTTGGGGATGCGGGAGTCCATCGACTCCATCTTCCGCTTCGTATCAGCCCCTTTTGCCTTGGTCGTATTGGCGGGCTTGTTATCGAGTTCCGCATTGTTCTCGATATTCTCTAGGACCAATAGTAGGGCCCTAGTACTGACCGGAGTGGTATTCTCTGTGAGGTCATACTGGGTTTGCCACTTGGCTGGACACATAATAGATGAGTCGCAAGGTCAGCGTCATCAAGAGGCAATACTTTCTTGGTCGCCTGATTAGCCTTCGGGCTGTAATACAGGCAGGGCAATGTCTCGAGGTAGCTGTTGAGCTGTTCTACTCGGACAAAAACTGACGAATCGAAACCCTGTTGGGCTTTTTAACGTGTTCGTGATATAGTACTTGAGGGCTTTGCCCGCGTCATGACGAACACCTGCAATAGGTGAAACGTGGCGCACTCGTGAAAGCGAGTCCCAAGTCTTCGTGGGAGTCTCCGTGTGCGGTACTCCCTTGATGTCTCCCAAGGAGCTTTAGTCACTTGGGCCTTGATAATCTTCTCCCAGGGCTGACGTGCCTCGTCGGAGAGGAGGTTTCCATAAAGCTCGAAGGGCTTCGCTCCAGCCGTTGCGATGGCGAGCCATCCTCTAGAGCTTTCAAAGCCTTGTCATACGTGGCCTTGGCTTCTAGGGCAGGTGAAACAGCCTCGGTAGTCGTACGGGCGAATCTTGTTTATTGCCCTTCTTCTTTTTTCAGCATTACGTACCGTCACGTACTCCTGCTTGGCTAGTTCAGCCTCGATCTTGGCTGTTTCAACAGCCTTCTCTGCTGCCCGAAGTCCGTGTCAAGCCCCATCTGCTTACACGCGTGAATCGCGGAGCGTACATGCAGTAAAACTGCTCGGGAGTCCCGGCCCATACCGCCACCTTTAACTCGTTTCCGTGTTAGGGAGAGTCAACTTGTAGGTGGTCTTTTTGTCCTTTGCGAGGGCATCCTGCACGGATCCTGCTCAGGAATGTAACGTATGGGGAGTTCTTCCTCCAACGCCACGTTCGCACTCCACCCACTTAAGCCCTTCGAATCGCTTTCACGGAGGACATGGCTCGTAGTTTCTCACCCAGGCTAGTGCCTAAGAAAAGCTTCTTGTAGGAACTCCTTGGTGGACTGAGGAAAAAATCGTTCGCACGGTGCCGTGCAATAAATGACGTACTCTGTCTTGTAAAACCTTGATTTGTTCGACCGCCTGTGGGTCGTCGGGAAGAGCCTTTGTGTGGTGGAGGAGCGAGCAACTTAACAAGTTCGGCTATCGCACGATAGTGACCTAAGCCGGAAGTAGTCGAAAAGTAGTTGTAGATAAACGAAGTAGAAAAGATGTTCCAGTTGTTTGGAATTTTAATTTATGAGCTATTGAAATGATCAACAAATGAGGATTGCCGAATGGTGATCCTCTCAAATTTGTCATGTAAATCATGTAAACAACAAGTAATATATTGGAGGCTAGTGTGTCCAATATTTACAGAGCTCTCACATTGCAAATTTGCTAGTTGAGAAAGTATTACATTTTCAGGCTCTGTTTGGGCAGTTGACCCCTGTCAACTGCTTAATAACTCATTGTTTCTGATGTGTATACCTGATAGGTATGTATCTCAAATATATTCTTTCTGAGAAGGTATGAGTTGGGTTTTATATACTTCCCTTGTTTGGGAATAGCAATTATCCCTAGGTCCTGAAAATGGGGCCTGTTGGGTCAGGAGTACCAGTAGGTATCCTTGGCTCATGTCATCGACACACAACAGGTCCTTTCCACTTATTATGATGTATCAACCTTGAATAGTGCTATAGTATTAATGATCATGTGGGGCTTTGCTGGTTCTTGGTGCGGAGGAATCGCGTAACATTATTATGCCAACTAATTGAAGAACAATTAATTATGCACACTATAGTTTGTCGTTGTTCTTTTATTATTTATACAGTGCCTATACTCCTTTCTCCCGCACGTTTTTGTATGGTCCCCGTCCTATAGTCCCCTTAGTATGGCTTTGTTGTGTTCTGTCAAAGTACTTTCACACCCAACCTCGTTCACTTAAACCTCTCATATTCCCTTCGAATCGCCGGGAGAGTTGCATATCTTTTGGCATGATGGTAACCCTCCTGGCATGGATGGCACAAATTTGTGTCTTCCATGAGTCCAATAAGGTATGCTTCAGAGGCCTCCTGTGATGCTGCCAATGCAGTGGCTGTATAGCATATCACCGCGGAAATCCTGCGTAACTTCCCTCAAAAGCGCTGGAATGGTAATTTGCAAATCAGAAGATCCGTGCTTTTCTGGTACTTACGAATCTCACGGAGTGCCACAGTTCCTGGACGATAGCGATGGGGCTTCTTGCAACCTCCTGCAGCAGGTGCACTCTTGCGGGCTGCCTTTGTCGCTAGCTGCTTTCGGGGGCTTTACCACCAGTAGACTTGCGAGCAGTTTGCTTCGTTCGAGCCATGTTGTCTTCTGATGATACTATACCTTTGGGAGAACACCTGATGCCAACGGTTCTGTTAGTATTGAAAAGCTGTGTCAGGCTGAAATTGAATAGTGTTGTGTTAGAAGAGAGGGTTCGATTGAATGAATGTGAGTTCTGTTTACACTTGTCACAAGATAGTGGACCCATGTTGTTCCGTCACAGATTTTTGGTGGATGCTTCATAGAAATCCCTCATCTAGTAGAACTTGCTGGACTAGGCCCAACAAAGTATATATTTGATGTACAGACTCGTGATTGAGGAAGTTTCAGTCATGAACATGAACTATCCATGCCACCTGGGGTAATTTTGTGTAAAAACTTAGCGTGATAAACAAAAATACGGCTTAAGTAATGTCTAAAAATCCGGTATCCCACCCGTACACTCTTGAAATTCGGTAACCTCCCGTACACTCTGACATTTTGCGAGTATACGGGAGGTTACCAGTGTTTTTGTTTGCAGTCATTGAACTGTGGCATCATACCATTGCTGATTGCCCAAACACTAGATACTGTAAAATTACATCAAAAAGAGAAAATAAAGTTAGACAGTCGTGGCTTTTTGGATTCATGATATAATGCTCTATGGTATTATTAGGGTATTATGAGACATACGTATTTTATGGTACAATGCTATGGTGACACGTGGTAGTTACTTTACATGTGTATTATTGTATGGTACAGCTTGGAGATGGCTGGTCCTGTACAGCGTAGAAATCACTACTAAATCTACGTCTCACTATTATTCGCATAATTTGGCTTATGTAAAACAGCTTATTTATTTTACGTCGCATGAATAAAAACTATAAAAACCGCCTCTCCCCTGCTCGTTGCGATCGATCCCCACACAACCGTCCCCCCCTCACACTCCAATCGGGCAGTTCCGTTCTCCAATTTTAGAGTGCAGGAGTGTGACCTAAAGGGTTGTATCGCATCTACAGGTGTTGTAGATGTGATGAAGCCCTTTAGGTCACAGTCCTGCACTCTAAAATTGGAGTCCACTGCATTTACATTTTGGGCGGCAAATCCCATGGTTGCCGTGTAATTTTTTATGGTCAGCAGCAAATATCTTAAATGTTTTTAAAAAATAAAGGTAGTCACTAAGTATCATAGGAGGCAGGAAAAAGCATCTCCAAGCTGCACCTTATTACTTATTACGAGAGCAGAAATATCATAAAACATTTTTATGATATTGACGTCATCTTTTTTGACAGTGCAAAATAACCACGCTTTTGTCACAGCACGCACGAAATTCCGATTCGCCAATATCATAAAAAGTTTTTATGATGACCACGCTAAAGTTACGGGATTTTTTATGCTATTGAAGGCTGTTGTTAAACATGACTTAAGTTCAAACAATATACACATTTATATGATAAATGATGTCGATTTGACTTGAAAATTCCATTTAAGTAGGCAAAGTGCATTAAAAACTTCGTCCTTACATGTCCTTGGTGTCCTTGGTGTCCACAATTTGATATCCTGTGTCTTTGTTTGAAAACACAAAAAAGACACAATGTCCAGAACATGTCCAGGATGTGTCCAGGACGGTGTCTTTAATGGCCGAGCGCAGAAGTAGCTTGAAGAGGATGCTGCTTATTGCATCAGCTTCCCTCTCATCCACATTCCCCTTCTTCTTCTTGTCTGTGTATTCTTTCTTGTAGGAGGTCATGAAGGTATCAAACAGCTGATAGAAGTGAGTAGAAAGGTGCTGGTTGCTGATGAAAAATCCCAGAACTTGCTAATGTGGGATGGGCAGTAAAACTTGCAACCCTTTTTTTGCATTCTTCAAGGTGGCAAGACATGCAAGGATGTATTTCGGATTGAGACCTGCATGGACAGGATCATAATGGTCAGCAGGAAAGTTATAGAGGTGGGAGTTTGCCTTTTCCTTGATGGTGATGACCAGGATGGATTGCTTGGACATGTCTGGGTAATTCTGCTGGAGCCAGTTGATGATATGACGGAGATGTGAGCGATGGTCCTTGAGGACTGCATCTGACATCCCCTGATCTTCGGTGGCAAAGATTGCTGCTTGATGTTCTGCAGAGAGACTGCTGCCCAAGACAGTGGGAGTAATGTCATCATTGGCTCTCTCGTGGGGGAAGAGATGCCCCCCCATTGTGTCGCTGGCCATTGAAATTTGTTTGACTTGATGTCATGGTTGGGTTGGGGGGGGGTGCAGAAGATTACTTATTTTTGTGTATTGTGTTGACACAGGCCGTGATGTCAGCATGTGCTGCTGAACTTTCAATGGGGAATTGTACCGCTCTATGATGTGTGTGTGCAGTCTTGGTGCAAGAGTTTGGCACTAGATAGTTCTATGATTTTAACTTTATCTTAATTTATCTTGCTAATTTAATGGGGGCAGTTATATGGAACCCAGTGACTTTGTCAGACGAAACCAAATTAGTTAGGTGTTTCGTCTGACGAAACGGATTGGGGGTATGTTCAAATACAGACGTGAATATAAGATAAAAGGTATCCCATTTTGCTTCCAATTGGACCGGAGATTGTTTTAACTTTAACTAAACTCAAGAATTAACATTTAGTATCTGTGTATTTAAAAAATCAGTTGTTGGTTAAGGTTAAGCTAAGGCTATGCAATAACGGTTGTCATGCCAGTATCTTTGGTACATGGTTCGAACCTCACCTATGTACCTTCCGCATTGTATGGTTTTGTCTTACGAAACCTTGACAACCAGTGTAAACATGAGAATTATTTTTATTTTCTCTAAGACTTTTTGGTGATTTTGTCTAACAGAATGTGTTTTCGTCTTGTAAAATTTGAATTTCTTTTTAAATCTAGTGGATACCTTTTCTTGAAAATGGTGTCAGTTGGACACCTAACTGACGCCTAATTGGCAAAAATGCTTCATCTGACAAAAGTAGATTCTTTCGTCTGACAAAGTCACGGGGTTCCATATAACTGCCCCCTTTCCATGTAGACTTTTTCCAGGACGTTACAAAACCATAGAGTTTTTCTATGATGACTAGCAAAACTAGTGGCATCATCTATGATATTGACAATGGGTTATAATGATAATGTAATTTTGTGATTTAACCACTAAGATCATTCCTGTTGGCAGACAGATTCCACCACTTTTTTGACCACCACCCGCCTCCCCCATACTGTCTGATAGGTGGGCACCCTCATCTGCAGGTTAGAGGCAAAAATGAACTTGTCTGTCCACTCCCTTTGATCAAAGAATTGCAATGACACAGTGTTCTTTATCCTCCAAGTTGGACGACAATCAACCAGAACATGCTGCTCTATGGAAATAGTGCAGTCAAATTTGTTAGTAACATTATAAATTGTTCAAACATTTAATTTACCATTCAACCCGGTTTATAGGTGCACACAAATGAACAAAAGATACATTTCGGTGGAACTTATGATCCAGCGCAAGTGAGCATTTTTAACATTGTGAAAAATTATTGGTAGCTTGTCAATTTACTCTATTTACCTTAATGTAGGGTATGTTGCATTTTCCCGTCAGTCTGATATTATATTTGGGGCTCGACATGGGCTTGTAGTAGGCTTGAAACCTTGATTGATGACTTCCTCCATTCACCACCCACTTCTACATCTTCCTCCACCTCACATCATCTCCATATACAATCTCCTTCTCCGTTTTCATTCATACCTCTGCAATGACAGTGATCATTGCAAAGGTTTTTGGTATGTTTAGACAGAGGCAAAAGCATAAAGGAAATGCACGTAGGGTTTGTTTTGTTGTCTGGGTTGATCCAGAAGTCATAGTACATTTGAAATTCCATTAGAAAAGTACATTTGCATGCAATAAAAGAGTCATCTCAATATTAATTTATATTATTTTTTGCAGGATGATAACTTCCATTCTTGTCTGTCCGGTACTTTCCATCCACCCCAAACTTTGCCTTAAGGATGCTGAAGCAGATGCAATTATCAAAGATGTTGTTGTTCAGGTAAAAACCATCAATCAAGTAGAGGGACCAATGGAACATGTTGAAAGGGAGGTAATTGACCAGGAAGATAGTCAGGAACTGTCACTGGCTCTCACTCAAGATTTCAAACCTGTTGTCCATGAAGAAAACCTTAATTGGAAAAGTCGTCAACATTTCGGTGACGTGTCGTCCCAACACGTGCCGTAGTCGTATTTTTGATGACATCTTCAATGTCGCCGACACCGTGACTGGGAGTCAATCTTGGTCATGTGTCAGCAAAATACCAAGACATGACTTATGCAAAGCTAGTGCGAAGCTAGCGTGTTGGGAAAATATGACGTCATCATGACTCGTGAGACTTGTGATGTTGCCGACACATCATCAGACACGCTCGTGACATGTCTCAACATCGAGATGGTGACAAGACATGTCAAAAAAATGGCGCTCGCTGACACGACACGATGCCAACATTTCCAACTATGAAGAAAATGGACATCTTGCAAATGAAGAAAACACCCCCCTCTAGAATCATGGACAAAACCATGTAGATAATCAAGACGGAGGGCTTAACTTGAATCCTGTCATCACTGTCTTGAGGCGTTCACATTCTATCAAGGAAAAAGGATATTGTGCACTTGGTGTGAACACTTGTGGCAAATGACATCTCTGTTCGAAAAGCATTTCCGCTGGTTGGCTTCCCAAACCAATTCTATTATCGCTTAAAGAATGCCATCAAAACAGCAGATGAACTTGAGAAGAGTGATGTTTTCATCCACTACAGGTTCATCCCGGTCGCCCAAGAATTCTGGCGCCAACGGCGGTGACTTGAGTCGATTTGTTTGTGAGACAAGAGTGCTACAAATTCAAGTTAGTACACACATGATACTTCACAAGGGTTGCAGCTTGCTTCCCAATTTAATGGAAACAAGCATCAATGCAAGTGAGATGACCATTCTTCCCGATACAAAAACAATGGGCCTAAGTCATTGTGCTGTGACTCAAAGAGCACAAAAGAACTATCAAGAGACAATTGAAGAGTCCAGGCACTTCATCGTGATGATGAAGGACAAGGTCGCTGACAAAGATCCATCCAACATCATAAACCTGGATCAGACTGCAATCCCATTTTCATTCCATTTCACAAAAACACTCAAAAAGAAGGCCGGAGATCTATGACTGACACAAAGAGAGTAATGCTTGCTGCTGCTATTGATGCCAATGGGCAGATGCTACCACCAAAGTTATTCTGTAAAGGTGCCACAAATGGTTGAGTTGATGACATAGGCCAATTATCTACCTTAACTTGTAAACCCAAAGAGGTTCCACCTGGAACCTCCAATGGTCCTCTTCCCTTTGTGTAACACAAAGGAAGTACAATAGTCATAAGATATTGTTTCTGAGAAACAAAATTCAAAAGACAATTTTGTTCTTGAGAAACACCCATATACATTATAGGTGTTTCTTAGCCAAAATATCCAAGAGAGGATTTCTTTCTCAGAAACCTTCTCATGGGACAGTTCCTGTTGGCAGTTGAGAGAAAAGGAGCAGTCATGGAACTGCCCTAAATCACCTCCAATCTTTAACAGGATCACCTGTGCTTGATGATGCATGGATTACCTAGTGTACCATGCAATACCTATTTCAGTAGTGTAACTCATAATTAAAATCTTTCAACAACATGTATCTACCCATTTACTACATAGAAGCAACTACAGCAAAACGGCTTAGGTCACTATCAATTGATACCCTTCGCGCAACCAGATCGGATTTTCTGTCCGTCGCTCCACCATGCATCATCCATCAGCTGTTGTCGGTGATTGACCACGGTAGGTTCGTCTGTCCGTCGTCCATTGTTGCTCGAAGCCGTCCAATACACTTGGTGTGTTACACGTGGCGCAACTTGTGCTGCCTGACACCAAGAGTAGCAACAGCCACAGCTGAGCCCTGAGTCACGTACTCAGCCAGTTGAAGTGAGTTCACTCACAGGCTGGCACGTGTTTTTTTTAAAACACATTGCCAAAAAGAATTCCCCTGTACTTCAGTGAGGACTAGATCCCACTTGACACGGGTATACTCCGCTATTGTTAGCAGAGCGAGCATTTAGCACTTAGTGCACTTGCAGTAAAGAAAAAGACCACTCGTGACATATTATACGCACTTGTGGCAGTAAAGCTTACTTGCGATAGAGCTCGTAACAGCCCCTCAGTGAATGAGGAGGCAATAAACATAAATGCCTCGGTTTAATTTTTACGAAAGAGCAATATGGGTGTAGTCTATTTTTAGACCTAAAAACATGACTAGACTTAAAATTAATCAGTACCTGTGATCACATGCAGATGCAGTGACACCACGGATAGTCTAAGTACTTATAGCCTTAGGGCAGTACAAAAAAAGATCTTCTAGGGCAGAAAATGACCCTTGAAGAATCGTATGGCCTCTAAGGCCTAAAAAGTTTGCTCGTGACCCCCGAGAGGTTTCAGTCATTTGAAGGACTCGCGATCCCCCAGGAAGTTCTTGTCTTTGAAGTGTTGGGTACTCCAAGGATCCAGTTCCCTTGTTCATTTGCATGGTGGCGGTGGGAGTATTGATGCAACACTGCACGGGCATAGGTTGGGCGCGGGGACTCAAGGTTTCAAGAGCGAAAACCTCCAAGGAAGATGCACTCGCGCAGGACTTTGTCCCACGATTGCGGATAGGCCCCATTCACATGGGAGTGCATCACAGCACAGCCCATTTGATGAATCGTGTAGTTGCACAGCCCGTGCGCTCACAATCTCAAAAAAACAACCACAAGTAGTGAGTCCTAGAATCATCGGGCTCAGCCCATGATCGCAAAGGACCAGCCTAGGAGAGATCATTGTTCTACTCCGCATAAAGGCATAGGAGCGCAATGTATTGCCGCGTCCTGGTCAAAACGTCAGAGTGACGCGGAGTAACATCTCCAAGTCCCAGAACGCATGGGGGCGCAAGATGGACCCATAAAACGACTAGGTGTCGTGCCCCAGAAACACTCTGAGCAAAATTCTCGTGAATTTCTGATTTGCGCAATAATGCTGCATACTTTTGGCGGTTTTTGTCAGGAAAACACGCAACTTGTTGATTTTTGTCAGAAATCCAAGCAAAAAAGTGAGAAAAGTCCACAAAAGTGAGAATTCTTCTCATGTGGTATTCCTTTCATGCATATAAGCTACCGAGCTTGGCAAAAAGAAAGAAAAGCTAGTCGGCTATGAATAGCCACTGCACAACCTCTGGTCCGAGGAAAATAGAATTTAGAGCCCGAAAATATAAATTCGGAATTATTTAATTTTAAATTAAAGAGCTCGTTAGAGAAAAATCTCAATCAAAATTCTACCGTCACTTTAAAATAACCTGATATTCAAATACCTTGCTACATGTAAAAAAAATAAAACAAAAATGCCAAGAAATCTTCTGACATCATGAATTGTTTTCTCAAAAAGAAGATGAACTCTTCTCCCACGTAGAGAAACATACACATGTGCCATGCGCACTATTCACAAGCAAAGGTAACAAAAAAGCAACTGGAAATCAAACCATGTTGGGTTTCGAACCCCTGACACGGTGTTGCTACAGTAACAGTGAAAGCAAGAAGGACGTAGTTCCAAGCTTCCCCATGTTCCAAAATTAGGAACATCCATATGTTTTCCTTACCCAGCTAGGCAGGTGTCAAGCTCTTGGCGCACGCAGGATGGGTTCTTCCTACTCAAAAGGAAGGGCAAAGTCACACGATGTTTTTTATTGCACAAGCAGTAAATTCCTGTCAAAACACACTTTTCTGAGTACATGTTACCCAGAGTGACTAAGCCAGCATATGACCTCAGTCTTTGACAAATGCAAGAACTGAGTTTGAATTGTTCTAGATTTTCGAACAAACAACAACATAAAATATGTTAAGATCAATTTTACCTTGCCAGTGATAATTGATGCGCAGAAATCTGTGAACCAGAGTTGAAACAAAACCTGGACACAACATACCACGCACATAGCTAACCACTTAAGTGCAGGACTCTTCTTGAGCAAAAATACTCATGATCACAGAGCTAACCACTCCTGTGAAAAACTCCTCTGGGGGTTGAGTAAAATAGCAGACCTTCCAAGCTGTGTCAAAATAAAAGAAAAAGACACACACTCAAACTACAAACTCAATTTCATACATGTTACTGAGGTTTCTCATGACAAGAGAAACTGTTTGATTAAGTTCAGTGTGTTGGAAGAACGTGCCTGTTTACCTCTATTTTTCGAACGAGGTAGGTTTACAGCCTATAAAGACAGAGCACAACCAGTCCAAAAGTCAAGTAAAAACAACGAGGACAATTTACCTTGGCGACTGGAGGGTTTCATTGACAGCCTCATCAGAACTGGCTGTACAACAACATAACACCCAAATAAACATAAATTACTGTAAATCAAAAAGTGATTCTTAAAATAAGATATGGGACAAAAAGTTAGGAAAACTGTCTAAACTCAAAAGAATCCTTACAGTACTGTAGATGTTGCTATGTTCAACTCTGCAAACACCATAAGACTTCATGAAAAGTCAACAAATCATAGACTAGATACTGACGCATCTGGAACCCGTTCATGCCTAGAAACACTGAAGAAGGTTATACCTACTCAGAGCTAGCAATAACAATCATGGGTTTTCCATGTGCCTCACAAGCACATTCAATGGAGTCAATGATGGCCATACTGTTCTCAATAGAACTCATTTGGAGTAATATGATATTCTCCAAAGGCTAGCTTGAGAGACCACCTTAAACAAGGTTAGGATGGACTTACCAAGCAGCAAGTAAAGGTTTGCATGACAAACCAATACACAACATCTCTGCACAAAGACAACAAGGGCTTAATAACAGACCCAAAGTCTTCGCATGGCAAAAGCACCATGCTTACTAGCAGATGAAAACGCGCTAAAACATGATTGTCTCGCCTCACTCACAACTGGATTTGTAGAGGAGGAGGTACACCGTACACAAAAAAGAGACACATTAATGTTAGACATTTGTTACCACAACAAGTCTAGAGCAACACCAACTCAGGTTGGGTATGCTCGCATTCTAGTACAGCTTGCTGAACTTAGAGTGCATATAATACACAGAATAAGAGAAAATGAATCCTTGACCATGATTAACATTATTGGATTCAACAGAACTGTGTCTTACTAGATAATGGTCTCACTGAGACTCAATGACTAGTACTTGATTCTCTTGTGAGAACTTCTGACGGTTTACCTTCAGAATTATCCATGGAGAACACATATGGTGTCCATAAGGAAGGACTCTTAGAGTCACCAAAACACGTGGGTCTTTTGCTAAAGACAACGGGATGACCATAGGTAGTGCACATATGTGTTGCACAACAAACCATAAAATAAGCCTCATAATCATATGAGCACAACAACACAAAGGATCCACAACCTTTGTTCTTGTAAAACCACAGCACATAGAATTGTGAGTATCCCTAGTTAAACAGGAATACCATCTCACACAAAGGATAAGTCAAACATGAACATCTCTACTGAGAGACATGTAGCACCTTGTTGGCATGCAATGCAAAACAAATGCAACACAAGCAGCTATACACAGAAATGTAGTATCGCTTCACTAGCTTAGACAAATCCAAAGAGAAACACAACTATTACGTTGTCAACATATCATGGAAAGTTCACTTCTCCATGATGCTTGCTGTGAAGTCACAATATGGTTCCATAAACCATAAGATTAGAGTCAACAACTGTCTTTCAAAATATAAAAATTGGTACACACATGCACATTTAGTTATGTTGCAATGTCATTACCACCAACAAAAGAGTTATACATGTACAGACCTCCCCCGAGGATCCTTGCTACAAAATACAAAAGGATATCATACACACTTAATCCTTGCTCTTCATGGTACAAAAAGACATAGACGTTGACGCTTGGACCTTCCAATGATTATAGTCAATACATTAAGTATGACTTGACATTGTTCACTTGCCGGTAGCTGACCCTTTGGGCAACTATTCCCATGGATACATAGGGGTGACAGAGCAAATAGAAGGACAATATACCAACACCAAGGATTGCAGAAGATAACAAACAGAATATCTGTACTATCAGCACCTTCATACCTAGACCTGGTTCAATATCCACATTGTACACACATCGTGACAATTAAGGTGCAGTTTCAACACTACACTTTCGGACCATATGCATTTCATTTGGCTTCCCAGTGTAAGTCAACCAGAGTCTTCAAAAATCAAAACCCAAAAGTGAATAACTATCTAGAGTTCAACATCAACCAAATCATGGAGATGCTTGGCCTGCTGTACCAATCATGGTCTTGTCAGCAGCTTCTAGTGGCACAATGTTTACCTAAACAAACACTGAGATGCCATTCACTCATACCTACTATGCAGTGCCTATCGCCTAAATGTAGTGTAGCAATCATAAGATGGAATTGTTGTTCGGCGTTCCACTTTTGCACACACAGACAATATCAATAAGAGACACCAGGCAACACCGAACTGACCCAAAATTATCCTCATTAATTTATGGCCACATGGTCCGTGGAAAGCAATGCTTTAGTAAACAAAGGTCTTTTACCCCGCACAAATATTCAGTCGGTATACCAGTGATAATTGGACTATCACAGACAGTATACGATAAGACAATCAGGGTTACACGCGGAAGTAAGTCAGAATATAAGTTTGACTTAGGAGAGTACAAACAAACCAGCTTTATCATAAGCCATGACAAATCTCCCTCTCCACAAGAACTTACACTTCATATACTACATAACAAAATATGTAGGTAGAAATCATCACAGGCAGCTTGCACATTTTCAACCTCAGCAAAAAAAGGTTTTTCTGCAAGTCTGGCTCATAATCGGATTTTTTCCTCACCGAGGTTTTACTTTTCCGCGAGCCGCGCTAATTCTCCAATCGTGGGGGCGAGTGACATAGGCCAATTATCTACCTTAACTGGTAAACCCAAAGAGGTTCCAGGTGGAACCTCCAATGGTCCTCTTCCCTTTGTGTAACACAAAGGAAGTACAATAGTCATGAGATATTGTTTCTGAGAAACAGTATTCAAAAGACAATTTCTTTCTTGAGAAACACCCATATACATTATAGGTGTTTCTTAGCCAAAATATCCAAGAGAGGATTTCTTTCTCAGAAACCTTCTCATGGGACAGTTTCTGTTGGCAGTTGAGAGAAAAGGAGCAGTCATGGAACTGCCCTAAATCACCTCCAATCTCTAACAGGATCACCTGTGCTTGGTGATGCATGGATTACCTAGTGTACCATGCAATACCTATTTCAGTAGTGTAACTCTCATAATTAAAATCTTTCAACAACATGTATCTACCCGTTTACTACATAGAAGCAACTACAGCAAAACGGCTTAGGTCAGTTGATCGAGAGTTTAGCACCTACCCAGTTGAGGCCATTCTGCTTACCAAAAAGGCATGGATGGATGAAGACATGATGAACAAGAAGGCACCCGACATTATCCCACGGCTCATTCTTGATGTGTATCAAGTTCACATGATGGGGAACATAGCAAATCTGATACAGTCCCTTGGAATTGTACCTGTGGGCTGCACAATATTTGTGTCAGCCCGTCGATGTTGGAATGAAAAAATCAATAAAAATGGGAATGAGGGAAAATTGGGAGAATTGGATGGTAGCAGGGGATGGAATTGTTAATGGTGTTGCTAAGGATCCATCATGAAGGTTAGCGGCAGATTGGTTAATTTATATCAACACGAACCTTCCTGGCCAAACAGCAAGGAATATTTGGACGAAGAAGGGATTCTAGTTGTTCTAATTATATTTGAATTATACTACATTTTAAAAATGACAAAATAATGAAACATCTAATTTATGCATCTAAGCTTTAGTGTTCGACAGTTCAACAATCCTTGCATAAGCATACCCATGATTGTGGTGAAAATGATGCCACATGGAGCAGTTTTCATTGTCTGACATGAAGACAGCACAAACAGAAATAATTGATCCGTCCAACCAAATTGAATTCCCCTCAACCAACTCATCCTGTGCAACAAATCACACACAACAGCCATCAGTCCCATCTTCATTCGTGGTGTGGCATGCAAGCTAGTGTGGTGCTGTCATCCGCAAACACAGCTGCATGCCGACTCCCGAGTCATTGCAATTAATGACTAAGGAGATACCACGCTTAAATTGGTGTAACTCACTGCTACACACATTATCACAGGGCAAGAAACCAACAAGAATGATTCAATTCATAGTGTGTTCACTGGATATAGTTGTGTTGTGCTTCGGTGTGATGATGATGGATGTGAGTTTGGCGGCTTTTCCTCATAACTCAACAACCAGCCAGAGCGATTGGGAGCTACACAAATGAGCGTGTCACACATAACATGGAGAAACATTTTATGTGTTCCCCATTAACTTAGCACAGGTGGAACACACAAAAACAACAAATGTACATGGAATTAGCTCCACAGCACTTATACACTGGCAGCACCTATAAACTGGATTTTACGGTAGTTAGGACTATGATCACTCTTTCAAGGAGTGTCGTGAAGAGTTCTCAGTTGTCACAGCTGTGGTGTGAGAGGCAAAAAGGGGGTGGGTATTTTGGGGTGGTCAAAAATGTTTTCTGCAGCAGTGGAGGCCAAGATGCAGAAAACAGTTTTTGACCACCTCCAAAAAGCCATACTCATAACCCATTAGGGTGTTTTTGCAGCCTACTTTCCTTCTACAATAAAAGTAGCTTAAACATGTACATAAATATCAAAGAGAAGCCACAAAAACATATTTTTATGGGTATGAAAGGCTGATCTAATTGTACCATGACATACCATATCACATAATATTCACGAAGACATCACAAAATAATCATACACTCAATCAACAACATCACCTCTCATCTATTGTCTGGCATACTTGTTTCACAAATATTGCACATGATCAACAACATCATTGCACTGATTGTATAAAAAACCAATTGGTGCAAAATTTGTTATAATGAGATCAATTCGCATACAATTACATACTATTATTATTAAATTGTGCACCTCTTATAGTTTTGAAACTATTTGACCACCTAATCCTATCTTTAACTGGTGCCCTGACTGTGAGGTCAAAAAACAAATTGTATGCCATTTGAGTTTTGTCAAATTCATGGCACACAAATGATTGTAAAAAACTTTGTGTGTGATATGTTTTGTAAAAGAATACCATACTCAGTGCACAAAAAATTGAATACATATTTTGTTCACAACCTCATACACTAACTATAGTTGGGACACTGGAACTATAGTCTGCACGTGAGGAGACTGCATTCAAGCTATAGTAAATACACACAATTTGTAGCATAATTTTAAATCAGTTATCTCTATATCATGTGCCACACACTCAATATTACAGAGAAATCTCTCAGCCACTAATATTAAGACAACAAGGACTTGATACCATTAGCACAATTTCCCCCGCAGGGCTGTCCAAATGAAGCTGCACATTCCAACCACATCCACACATGATTAGAAGCTTACAAATCCAAAGCATCATCTCCAAATCCTTCTTCAAACCCAGTGGTAATTTGCCGGTCATCCAAACTCATACGATCCATCTTCTTACTACCACGACATGCTCTCTTCCTGGATGCACTGCGCACTACAGCAAAACTACACTTGCATGCATGTGGCTTGTTGTGTGCATCAACAGGTGGCAATCTTGCAATGTCAGCCTCAGTACCATGTTTGAATACTTCACATTGTTTGATTTTTGAGGGCCAAGTTCCAATGGTGTAATTACACACAACCCCATCTCCTGCCTCAAAGAAGAAGCTGTAGCATTCTTTCAGATACTCGGTTGCAATGGTGTAGCTAGTCTGAATGAAGGATTTGTCAATATCTGATGGATTGCGTGGACAGGTGAGTCCAGGGGCCTCTGTTCTGTTGCTGAAATTGGTTTCCAATTTAGTTTGTACTCATTCTTCAACTCTTTTGAGTGCAGATCATGTCTAGTCATTTTGGAAAATGGCTTCATTTGGTATTGCTGTGAACCCACAACAATTAATGACTCTTTTTGCCACATTCTTCAACCCTGCAATCTTTTGTTCTCTCTTTTGGGAATTGGAATGTTTCTGAAAAAGCCAGTTTGTGAATTTGTAGTGGAATTCAAATGGGCTGGCAACTTGCACAGTATCTGTAATGAGAACAACATCCCATTCATCTCAGCAGATGTACTATTAGTGTTTCTTTGACATTCCCTATTTCCCTAAAAATTTCATCTTATGTTGACACCTCCCTCAGATGCTACCTTTGCATCCACAACATCTGATATAGCCTGACGTAAACCATCCATAAATGAATCAACTTTGGCTTCTGTATTTGCACAGACAGTAATCACTTTATTTATTGACTGTGTATATTTTAAACTCGGTTGAACTCCTGTTGAAATTGGCACATGATCGGATGGGTCAAGTGTTAGGTGTTTGTCTCTTAGTTCCTTTAGAAGCTGATGCTTATCAAGAATGGGAATTTAATGGAAAGGATGACCTGGATTGAGCATATTGACAGCAACCAGCTTGAATGGCGAACAATGGATGCAAGTAAAAGCGACAATAATCCAGTGGGGTCATGATTTGTTTCACCATGCTTTACCATTACATCATAGATGGTAATTTTAAGTGCATGCAACACAGTCCCGTGGCATAGATCCTTCCAATGTGGTGGTAGGATTGCAAATTCTTCTTCATTTGGGTCCAGCAATGCTAGAATTCTTCCAAGGTATTGGTCACCCCCATTGCAAACTTAAAATAAACATCTAATATCTTCCGATTGGCAATTCACCAAGTACTGCTACAGCAACAAAAGATGGTGGCATTGTTGATGCAGTTTGTGATATTTTTGGTCCAATATGGTCAGCTTCCTGAAACATGAAATATTGATAGGTCCTGAAGATTTATTCACCAAAATATCGACCACATACCTCTGCATTAAAACATCAAGCAATTCAATATCTATATAGGGGGCAGTTATATGGAACCCTGTGACTTTGTCAGAAAAAACAACCTACTTTCATCAGACGAAGCATTTTTGTCAGTTAGGTGTCTAACTGACACCATTTTCAAGAAAAAGTATCCACTAGATTTAAAAAGAAATTCAAATTTTACAAGGCGAAAGTCTTAGAGAAAATAAAAATAATTCTCATGCTTACACTAGTAATCCAGATTTCGTAAGAGGAAACCATATGAGTGCAACTGACAAAGGGGGAAGTGAAGCCTGAACCATAGGTTCTGCTATAATAGGACCTATACCGCAGAGCCTTAGCACAGCTGAACAGTAAGTGATTTTTTAAATATATAATTAGCAAGCGTTGATTCGATTTCCGGCCCAATTGGAAGCAAAATAGGATACGTTTTATCTTATATTCACATCTGTATTTGAACATACCCCCCATCTGTTTCGTCAGACAAAACAACAAACCAATTTGGTTTCATCTGACGAAGTCACGGGATTCCATATAACTGCCCAATCTATATATATATATATATATATATATATATATATATATATATATATATATATATATATATATATATATATATATATATATATATATATATATATATATATATATATATATATATATATATATAGGATTCATATAATCAATATATATATATATATATATATATATCTATATATATAATATATATATATATATATATATATATATATATATATATATATATATATATATATATATATATATATATATATATATATATATATATAAAAAAAAAACTCTTTCTTCAAGCATCAAACTAGTCACTGGTAGGGCGATGCAGGTTTGTGCTATATACATAACAATCATGGTCATATCGATGAAACATCGATATGTTTTGAAGTGTATAAAGGCCAAATGGATTCTTACATTTCCTTACATTCACCAAAATACCACACACCTCTGTCTTAAAACATCAAAAGAATCTCTGTTAACACGAAAAACATCTGTTGTTATAGACATAAAAATATTGACCACATCACATCTCAAAATATCAACCACATACCTCTGTCTTCAAAAATGAATGGTCGGGGCATAATCACATCTCTCAAAATATTGACCACATACCTCTGTCTCCAAACTCAAGGTCGGGGCAGTTGTTATTTTTTGTTATTTATATAACAATGCGGTCTCAAAGTATTGACCACTTACCTCTGTCTTCAAAATCCAGGGTCAGGGCATGCTTTTGAGCTGTTGCTGATTTTTGCTATATGCATAACAATGACAACTCTCAAATATCGACCACATACATCTGTCTCCAAATACTAATGGTCAGGGCAAGTGTTTGAGCTGTTGGTGATACACAACAATCACATCTCTCAAAATGTTGACCACATACCTCTGCCTTCAAATACTAATGGCCGGGGCATGTGTTTTGAGCTGGTCCTGATTTTTGTTATATACATCACAATCTCATTCTCATCTCTCAAAGTGTTGACTTTTGCTGTTATACACACAAAAATATTGACTACATACCTCTGCTCTCAAAACATCAAAATAATTACCAGAAACCATGACAAAGTGAGGTCCATTTCATCAATATTCAGAAATACTCATGATAAACATCTGCTGTTATATACACAAAAATATCGACTATATACCTCTGTTTTCGTTGGTAAGGGGATGTGTTGAGTTGTGGCCAGGTTTTGTTATATACAACACAATGTTATGGACATATCATAGGAAAGGCTGATGTGTTGAGCTGTCGAATCCATTGTTATATACATAATAAAGTCATGGACGTACCAAATTTCATCATATAACATCATGAACTGAAAAATATTCCACTTCTTTCCCATGCCAGCCCCCCCCCCAGTAATTTGCATGAAAGTCACAAATTAGTTCATGTTATATGCATAACGAATATCAGCAAAATATCCCAAATCATCACCTTTGCAAGAACTCTCACAGGTCTCGCATACAGACGTATCCCTATTTACATAAACCACAAAAAGGCTTTTACATTTCATTATTGTTAGGAAATACTCAGTGTCAAAATTGCTTGTTACATACATAACAATTTCACGTAATTACCTTGGTTTCAAATCATAGAATATAGTAGGAAAGGCTGATGCCTTGTGCTGTCAAATCCATTGTTCTATACATAAGAAAGTCATGGGCATACCCATTTTCATCATGTAACATCATGAACCAAAAAATAACCCACTTCTTTCCCACGTCCAGCATCCAAAAATTGCTATGTTTATAAATGGTTATCAAGATTTTTTTAAAAATCTTAGTTTATCACTGAGCAGGTTTCTCCTTCTTCTCCTTTGTCTTAAGACCTTTTTTTCACTATTGGATTTTATAAGTGAATGCATATATACACTGCTGGAAATACCGGTAAAAGCCTAAGTTTTTAGGTTTATACGCATGGGTATTCTTTAACTGTTGATATGTGATTACCTCTAAAATTATATCTAAAAGCAATTTGTAGCATGGCCAAAAATTGTGCTATTGAGCAGCTGTTAAGGGAAATGGCATAATTCACGTGACAGGGATAACCAAAAATATTTTCATGACTCTAAACGCATCACCAAATTTTTTTTATGTTTAACGGAAGTGCCTCACTTACATCTTGAACCAAAACCGCAATTGTACGAGCCAAGCTCGCTTTAACACTAAAAAAGTTGTGCCCGTGTGCGAAGCATGCTTTAACACTAAAAAAGTCGTGCCCGTGTGCGAAGCTCGCTTTAACACTAAAAAAGTCGTGCCCGTGCGCGAAGCTTGCTTTAACACTAACAAAAGAGTCGTGCCCCTGCGCGCGGCGCAGCGCGCACGCTAACTGGCGGCCATTGTCATATCTTCTTTTTAACGAAACAAGGCGAATTCCTTTTTGCGGGCTCTCGCTGCTGCTAAAAAATCTTGCACCGACTGCTTGTAATGTATATATTACCAGCAGCCGCTGCAAGATTTTTTGTAGCTTGCTGGACAGAATACGAGTTGTAGAGAAAGAGGAAGACGTACTTTTGGAATAAAGTGCTTGTTTTAGTATGCCACTTTTCTACGCTTAATTAATATGTACTATAGTAGTTGCAAATGGGCGCGAGCACCTCGCGTGCTACGCGCTTTCAATTCTATACAACACACACACCATAGCACTGACTTTATTGTTGTGGTGTCAGTTCAAGTCATATGGTTCTTGACCATCTGACAATCAAAATTCACTCCAAGTTCCAATCATACTTTCGCAATCAAAAAAACTACATTACCTCGAGGCGTTATAAAAAATAATCCCACTTTACACAAATTTGTGTATGAACTGCACATCAGTAGGTGATATTTCATTTCATTGCTTAAACTGATCACTGTGCATTTTTGTTCGTGTTTGAAACAGTTGTAGTCGCCGTTGTGTAAGTATATTGTCACGAATGATTTGTCAGTCACTGCACGGCCCTTGTTTTCTAATATGCTATAAAATTACAGCCAAATTTCTTTCATTACATTGTCTAGTAGCAAATAGTACTAACACGCTCTACGTTTTAGATATTGCAGTGTCTTATCCACTGATACCTGTCACCTAAAATGTATATTATGTACCCATATTCATAGGCATTGGTATTTATTGTCGTTACCTCAATGTTTTAGTATTGGGTAATTAATGTGTGTGCTGCCTTCCTTGGATATGGAGCTGTCTCTCATGCTCCCTCTCAGAAATTTTGCCCTAACAATTTGTTATCCGTCAAAGTCTTAGGAGTCCAAATTCACAGGATGGTATGTGGAGGCAGACTGAAATAACTGACTCTTTTTTGTTACATAAGAAAAATACCGTATAATGAGTAAAGAGAAATTAATTCACTCTTTTGAAAATGGTTGGGATATGAATTTGTCAATAGAGTCCAGCTGATGTTATAGCAAAAAGATTCTCTGTCTCAAACAACTTTGTAGAAGTCGTCGTTGTGTTTTGTTGGAGGTTTTGGTTCAATCATTTAATCTAATTTATGCATCAGCCTCTATATCTGCTGTCTGTGGCAATATAAATATATGTATGACAAAAGTTTCTTTCCCGTAGTTGCCATTGTGTAGAAGTATGCCATATTGGCAACAATCTCTGCATACATAAGTACTTCAAAACACTCTTTGTGTTGTATAGATGAGGCTGGTGGTATCACATATTCGTTAGTGTGCATTGTACTGTGGCATCATACCATTGTTGATGGCTAGAACACCATATACTGTAAAATGTACATAAAAAAGAGACAACAAAGTTGGACAGTTCTTGCTTATGTTGGATTCATGACATTATGCAATACTAATTTACAGGATATATTTTATTTACCTAGACGGTATGTTAGGTAAGTTACCAAGCATATTATTTAAAAAATAATGGATAGTTACCCTTTTACCTGTATTGTACGGTACCTTATGGTATCGTACGATAACAGGAATATCATAAAACATTTTTATGATATTGACGTCATCTTTTTCAACAGTGCAAAATAACCACGCTTTTTGTCTCAGCGCGCACAAAACTCGGATTCGCCAATATATCATAAAAACTTTTATGATGACCGTGCTGGGATTACGGGAATTTTATGATATTGAGGGATGTTTTGTGACACGATAACATTCCCTTCAAGTTTACAGAACCATTGTTGTATGATTAAAATGAGAATTTGTGACTAATGTTCCCTTCAAGTTTACAGAAACATTCTTGAAAATTATGTCATACGTTATACAAAAAGATATATTTTTAAAGGTAGGCAATTACTTAGGACAATATAACTACCCATGTAAGTCCAAGCGAAAAATGAATTATTTACAGGTAAGTTCACATCAACATGATGGTCAGTAACTGTTTTGGCAAAAAGGAAAAAAACTGTCTCACTTAAGAAGGAGGAGAAGGAGAAGGAGAAGGAGGAGAAGGAGAAGAAGGAGAAAGCGGCTCAGTTTCCAACACAACTAAGATTTTGAAAAAATCTTGATAATTGAAAAATACATATGATGTGATCATTTTTCAAGTCAACGAAACATAACAGAAATGCAATGTAACTGTATATGAAACAAAGTTTCAAATTATAAAATCTTTTTCTTCTTACCTTCCTAGGTAGCACACATACTTCACACAAAAATTATATATATACAATGTGACATACATAACAAACGTTCGTATGTAACGATTTACATACATAACAAATTGATTCCGTGCAAACAGAGGAGCAGTAAGTTGTAGGTGTGTTATATTATATTGGAAAAAATGCAGGAGTATGTAAAAAGCTTACCTTCTACCTGACACATCAATAGACCGCGTTGTCATGATTTGTCAAGGACTGCAAATCGAGATCCCGTTTCCTAACATTGGCATGAGGGGCCAAGGCAAAAACACATTTTTATGAAAGACGACAGTTCGTGAGTCCCATGTAGTCATGAATGTGAATCAGGATGGGCCACGGGGACAGAAGGCTCATCTCCTGTGACCGCGGCCCAACAATAGCATGCAACAACCAAAAAACAGTCACACCAAGCATAGTCACGTCAATAGGTCGTTCATCCCTATACTTACAGCATGCGCTCTACCATTAATTCGTCCCTTCCAGTAGTGGTCAGGTGGTACTAATCGGTCACATCAGAAACAAATCATTCTGCTCATGGTTGGTCCTATTTATTGGCCAGATTTTTGCATGGTGGTCCAGAAGTAGTGCTGCAGTAGCCTGGCTGCAGGGCAGACACAAAAAATTAGCGACGTGGCACAAATAAGTGAATAACTGAAATTTAAAATGTGTGTAAGAAAAACGGCAGTTTTGTTTATCAAATACCTTCATTCCTGTATATATGCAAGGGAAGTCATGTATGTATGAAAATATGTGTACCCCATGACTATGAATATAACATTTTCAACAACCTTCAGGCTGGTTGTCTGCCGGCTGTGCTGCTAATGCTGTGCATGCAAGAAAGGTGTTTTTATATGATGCACACACATTTATGAAAAATATGTTAACAAATTTGTTGAATTTGTTAAAAAATTTGAGCTGTCCTTTCTTACTATTGCTCATTTCTAGTGATAAGGATTTGTATGACTCGTTACTTTATATAGAGACATTAATAAAAAATATGTTATTGCATTTGTAAGATCCATTTCAAAACAGTAGCTTTCTTATAATTGTTGCCACTGTCTTCGGTGATAATTATTTATATAAGCTATTTGTCTCTGACCATTTTCAGGAAACTGACCATATTTGACCATAAATATAACATACCATTGATGCAGATGATGCATGAGTTCTGCTGCCCTTTCATATGCCATGTGTATTGAAATAAAACATGCACAAGAAGTCTTTCACTTTCTCAGAATGTTTATTGACCAATTCAGCTAGTTGCATGCAATATCTGTGTGCTGTCATACGAAGATTGGCTCCTTTGTTAATAAAGAGTTTTTCTGTTGTCTTGAGCCGTTTTGCATTTAAACTGATCCAACAACCAAGAGCAAGAAAGAAGCATACATGCGGTTTTAATGGGTTTGGATAACAGTTCTTCTCTTGCACAAATTCACCTGTTTTATCAGCTTTGGTTTATCATATTTGTATTTTATGGAGTCTGATGCCCCATATTTATTGTGATGAAAAGCAATCCAAACAACAGATATAGA
This sequence comes from Cyclotella cryptica, assembly GCA_013187285.1. Classification (NCBI taxonomy): domain Eukaryota; phylum Bacillariophyta; class Thalassiosirophyceae; order Thalassiosirales; family Thalassiosiraceae; genus Cyclotella; species Cyclotella cryptica. The sequence goes on from JABMIG010000302.1 coordinate 28,941, forward strand.
CCGAGACATCAAATTCCACATGGCAATGCTGAACTCCCAAACAAAAACATTTCCTGCCTTGACGGCCCACATGCAAATAAGAAGAAATAGTGTACTTTAAACTGGATCAGGTTCCTGCTCATTGGTCCTACACTCTTTCTTTGCAACCTTATGTTCCTTTTTGTATGATTGTATGAAAACTTCCATTTCACGGTAGTATTCAGAAGGCAATGGTTGCTTTGCACTAAGTGAGCCCCACTTTATCGCATCATCATATTTTTTAATATCAGATACCGAGGCTAGTATCACCACATTAGATGCAGGATCAACTTTCTTCTTGTTGTTGGCTGAAAGAAATGTCTTGATGAGTCTGACATTTAAACCACTCTAGCAGAGGTCATGATAGTATCTCTTCTCTTCTGATAACAACCGTATCCCTTCTTCAAAGTAGGAAGGGTAATGCTGCATCAACTAATCATACATACACTTTGTTTTTATTGCAATACTCCCTACGAGTCTTATCCTCCACAGATTTTTGCTCTGTTTTGATGATGTCAACAAGATGATCATCATTGATTTCAATGTCACCTCCAATAGTCTAGGCTTGATTATGAACAGTTCGTTGCTTTATGATTGTTCACAACTCTAGACAAGGATGGGGTGTGTGATGATACCGTTGATAATGTGAAAAGGTTTAAAAGTTGCACTCTGCCATACCATGTACCAATGATGGAGATAATCCAGTACCAGTATTTGTTACTACTTCTCTGGAAGGTCAAAAATCACGAAGTGACAAGAATTTCAGTTCAAACATCACACTCACTCTGAAATTTTGACGTGCAGTACACAAAAATGTACCTACCGTAAACTGCGCATTCTAAGACCCACACATTCTAAGGCCTAGACTCCGACCGCAATAAAAAATGTCTGTTTCACGCACTTAACTTGATCTTCAGAGACATCAACTATTACAAAGTGATAGCCTTAGTCAACTACATCACAACAGTATATGTATTGCTCCGCGTAACTCCTTCCGGTTCGCTAGTTATGTCATTGAACATGCAAAACTCACCACAACGAACTGCCCTAACTAGAGTTGTGTCTCGTCCGGGATTAAAAACCGGGATGATGGGATATCCCGGCCGGGATTGCCATCCCGTCCCGCCACCCTTGATCCCGGGATTCCTGGGAATAAGAGTGACGTACTTAAAGCACTCCACGTGCAGAACTTGGTACAATATGTATGTTCATAGGTCACGAACGGATTGTTCAGATGGTATGTTACGTACTATACCTATGATTAAGATAAGATTATTCTATGTAGGATTTACCGCAATAAAAGATAAGATCTTTGCGAACGCAAGCATCCCCTTTAATCATTAATCATATGCACAGATATAATATAATGTGTATTGTACCTGCTAGCACGAACCTGTTAAAGGTTTGTTACGCATTTGAGTCTTTTTGTTCGTGCACTTTTCGTGCAATATCTGGACATGTATCCATCATCCCGGCTATATCCTAGTATATCCCGGGAAAATCCCGGTCAATCCCGGATATTTGGTAATCCTGTCGAATCCCGGGATGATCCCGATCCCGTTGGGTCCCATCCCGGGACAATCCCAATCTCGGCGAAACGGCCGGGATGAGAACGGGACAAACTCTAACCCTAACACTCTCATCATAAAAGTGATGCCTCTACAATACAATTCCAGCTACTTTGGTAACTAGAAGTGGATACTAATATATTTTTACATATTTAACGTCGCTAGCTTTGGTCTTCTTCACAAATGTATCTTTTGACATTTGCTGACCTTAGAATGCGCAGTTTACGTGGATTGGGATGAATGACCTATACGTATTTGCGTCACGAGAGGTATTATGTATGTTGGATCTTTGGTTCTTTTCGTACATTATATACGGTATTGTACAATACGGAAGTGCGCGGAACTGGCCATTTGTCAATTTCAATGACCTACTACGATAGACGTGGTATTTTACGAACAAGTGTCTTACCTACCTAGAGTACAATACGGTACTGGTTTTACATTACAATGAAGGATATAACGTTTATGACGGATATATTTTTTGTACTTCGGACTTTTCCTTCTGCGAAATCATACATACGACCACATAGGGTATAGGACTGGTACAGGATGATGACGCGAGAGTTCCTCGAAACGTCATTCAAGACGCAATGACGATAAGTTGTGTTTGTTAAAAGGACGTAGTGGTAATCGTTTGGGCGTGCAACTCGTTCACTTTTGAGAAAAGAAAATCGTCTGCTGAGACATAGCTTACTACTGAGGTCAGCGCGGTATTGTACGATAACACAACTTCGTCATTCCAACTCTCGTCCCATTAGTTTCACCTGTTCGTTACACCTGTTCTTTACTATTATTTTATAATATATGGTACCACACCATGCCGTGAAAGCGATTCTGCAGTTGTGGGCATTGTTTAATGATTGCAGTGGACTGATTAATGCACTGGATTTGCTTACTCTCTCTCTCTCTCTCTCTCTCTCTCTCTCTCTCTCTCTCTCTCTCTCTCTCTCTCTCTCTCTCTCTCTCTCTCTCTCTCTCTCTCTCTCTCGTTTATGTGTTCACCAATGGTTTTGTTCATGTCTTTGAAATATGTCTTAAGAATTGACAAATTGGGAAAGTATGCTATTTCAAAAGAAGCCTTGGTGCCTTAGTGTGTGAGCAACTGTGAAGTAGCCCCAACACCATTGGAACAAATGCCAAGCTCCATAATGATCACAGTGTACTCCAGTCCCCGCTTTCCTTCTGTCCTTTGTTGACGATGCATGAGTGCCGCCTCTCATGATTGATGGCTATTTATGACTGCAGTCTGACAGCACGTATGAAAGTTCATTCTTGCACCTGGGCGACACGGTTTTGGCATCAATAAACGTCTCAAGAAATAATTGTTCTAGCCAGTTTTGTTTTCATTGTTTCATACACATCTTACACAAAGTGCAATTTAAAACCACAAATGAAGCACATGAAGCGGAAACCTACATCGTTCCAGTCAATCGACCTAATTGACTCGCTTCGGCTCCTACCAATACTCCACCCAGCGTGGCATGAACCCCAAAGGGAAACAGCAGGAGGCCCTGAATCTTCAATTGTTGAACGGAGCCATTCGTTTCCGTTCGGATTGTTTCAATTGCTCTCAGAATTTCGGAAGACGAATCTTATAGTGAACGTCACCAGCAATTGCACGGACGGAGTCTGTGTTCAGGTTGGTTGTACAATAATGGCATGTTAGTTGTGTTTTTCGAGGCATGATTATCACGATGACACATCAGTCAGTGAGTGTTGTCAAAGTGTTCAGCAACTCGATCTCTTCCAAGGGAAAACTCATCACAATCACGTCATAAATCGTAAATCTCATCACCTGCACGCTGTACCTTGATTGACTCAAGGCGCCTCGCACCATAACTCCATCCAACGAAGTACAGGGAACCTTAGGATATCTCAGGTCACTCACTATCTTCACGAAACCATGTCTACCGAAGCCAAATTCATCCACAATCTCACAAATCCTCCACCCCAGGCCGGAGACGACGTCCTCCCGTCCCGCAAGCAACGCCCCACGGGATCCACCCACTTCGGTGATGGCGACTGGGACTCCGAGCAAATCGACGAGATCATGGATGCCACTTGGGGCGAGGTCTTCCAGGCGTGCTGCGTGCACAACGCCGCTGGATGGGGAATCATCTTGATTGGAGCGTGCGCAGCGCTTTTCTTCCTTTATTTCTTCCTGTTTTCGATCGAGTTGCTTGGAAGCTCTGCCAAGGTGCTAGGAGGGTGCAGTGCTGGAGGCTTGTTTGGGAACAATTCGAATCCTTTTGCAGCGCTTGTGATTGGTATTCTCGCCACCGTCTTGGTTCAGAGTTCAAGTACAACCACCTCCATTATTGTGTCTCTTGTTGGCGCTGAGGCCCTTTCGGTTCAGACTGGAATCTACATGGTCATGGGCGCCAACATCGGGACGTCTGTTACCAACACGTGAGTTCGATTTGCTTTTGTATGTGTCATCGCCTCTATCTCGACATGCAGCTCATTCGTTCTTTCGCTCGTGGCGCTTTTCTCCACAGGATCGTCTCCATGGGTCAGATGACTGATGGACCTCAACTCGAACGGGCCTTTGCCGGTGCTACTGTTCATGATCTCTTCAACCTGCTCACCGTCGCCATCCTATTTCCTCTTGAGCTCATCACTGGCTATTTATACCGCCTCACCAGTGCCATGCTTCCCGACCAGGTCGGCGATGGCGAAGAATGGGAAGGTCCTATCAAGATGATTGTTGCTCCTCTAGCGAACAGGGTTATCAAGTCGAATAAAGATATTGTCAAAGATCTTGCCCTGGGTAAGGTTGAAAACTGCGATTCCTACTACCCTGTATACTGTCTCAACGGTATCGAGGATTACGACAATTGTGCTAGCAAGTGCGACAAGGATGCCGGAGAGGTCACGCGAGTCGACTGTGGCGTTGTCGGTACCATCACGTGCGACAAAGACGTCGGCTGCCCTGCTTTCTTCCAGAACGGTGCTACCAAGAAAGACGACGACATCTCTGGCGGAGTTTGTCTCTTCTTGTCTCTCCTCCTTCTGATGGTGTGCTTGCTCGGTTTGGTAAATGTTCTTCAACGTGGTCTCAAGGGAATGTCTACTCGTATTATTTACAAGGCGACCAACGTGAATGGACTTTTCGCCATTGGAATTGGCGCTGGTATTACGATCTTGGTGCAAAGTAGTTCGATTACGACCTCTGTCTTGACTCCCTTGGTTGGAGTTGGATGCATTCAGCTAGAGCAGGTAAGTCAAGATTCTTTGATGCTCAACTTTAACTCTTTACTCCTCCTCGATTATTGTGTACTAACTTTTGAGAATTGGCGCCACTCTCTTATCATTAGATGTTTCCATTAACTCTAGGAGCTAACATCGGTACCACCGTAACTGGTCTGTTAGCTTCAATGGTCTCAGACAGTGTTGAGGCCCTTCAAGTTGCGCTTTGCCATTTATTCTTTAACATTACTGGTATCATTATTTGGTACCCCATACCATTCATGCGCAAGGTTCCCCTCAATGGAGCTAGGGCGCTGGGTAGAGCCACTCGCAGGTCGAAACTCGTCCCTGTTATCTACATCATTACCGTATTCATCGTCATCCCTCTTCTTTTATTGGGAATCGATGCTTTGTTTGAACAACAGTCTGTTGGGTTCACTGTGTTGGGAAGTTTCATCGTAATCTTGATCATTCTCCTCTCCCTCCGCTTTATCTGGTGGTGGCACAAGCAAGACGGAAGAGATAAGACATGGAAATACTTGGATAGGCGCCAAGTTGTTTCGAATACTAAAGCGACTTTACCTGAGGATATGCAATTCCTCAAGAACAAGGTTCGCCAGCTCTGCGAGCACACAGGTTTGCCCGAGGATGAGCCTGACACTGTCGAGTTGAATGACGCGTTTGAAAAGTCTACTGAACCGAACAAGGCTATTTCCAGTGTTCACACGAGTTTGGAAGGCAAAGATGTTCCGTTTCACGATGCTAGCGACGACGAAGAAGCGTAGACATTTATCTTGAGCTTCATTCCCACAATTGTAACAGTTTTTCTCATGGAGGTTTGTTTGAAATGCATGTTAACCTCCGTCATAAGTACTTAGGGTAATAGGTTAAATGTGACCGTTATACGAACTCAAATTGGTTTACTTCTCTTCTTTATGTAACGACCTTGTTTGCATCACACTGTGACAACACGAGATGGAAAATAATTTGTGGAGCAATACAATTAGAAACAGATATACCATTGATGACAACTTAATCTTCCTTCTTTAATACAAACTATTAGCTACACGAAAAACTTTAACACACAAGAAAGGGAGATGAACTGTGCTTGACTCTCAGCCTTTGCATCCATTCGCACGACCGTTCCAATTTGTACTATGCATAGCACTGGTAGTAGTTTGAGATTGTTTCCTCAAAAGCAATCGTCTACGCACGACAAGGAAGAACACGACAACAACAATATGTGGCAAAAAGAATAACAAACAAAACACAACAAACATGACAATGTTGCCGATGTAAACGTGAGCAATATGAGGCACACCTCGGTATGGGAGGCATACCCACTCGGCTGGCTGGTTGCTTTGGCTACTCTGACTTTCAGGGAGCTGATTCGCAACAGTTGTGAAATCCTCGGGATAGGATGCAGAAATGCCAGGAAGGGGAGTCTTGCCGGACAACTCATCAAAGGTCCACTTCATTTCGAGTTTTGGAGGTTGATTCGTCTCCTTTCCAAAAATGCGGACGGTAACAGCTCCACCGCGAAGAATTTGGTCGTCACTGTGACAGCCGTCATGATCGGGAAGGCGGCAAACATTAGAATTTTCGCCGAAGTCAAAGTCAAATTCTCCAAAGTTCAACCCCAACTCAAACTGTTTTCCAATCTTTCCACCCCTGCTTTTGATTGGCCCATCTCTCTCTTCTCGTTCCACATCTTGCCTATTGCGAATCACTAAATCCCTCCAAGGCAAAACGTAATGAGCCACCGTCATAAATGTTCGACTAATAAAATACGAATACGGCCATAAAGGCCATTGATGATGTTTCGGTTGCGAACTGAACGAAGTTCCCCATGAATGCGTCATGCCAGATGTGGTCACTTCGATTAATGGCCGCAGCTTCGGCGTATGATGAACCTCAGACATATCCCCTTTCGTCAGAACCTCTCGACGAACGCAATCTTTCCTCAAAATCTGACTCATATGGACATCCCCACTGACAAAAAGGGGACTGTTCACTCCACTGTTCAATACCGTGTCGTAGAGCAACTGTTGCGCTTCGGGGAATTTCGACCATTCTTCGAGAACATTACCGTCGTTGGGAAAGCGTTGGGGGTGGATTTGCAGGCCGCTGACTATGATGTTGATTGCAGCGCGTGAGTTGGAGAGGGCAGACTGGAGCCATTTCCATTGGTGGAGACCGAGAAAGTCGTGGGTCAGTGTTGATGTTTGATTTTGTACTTTGTCTTGCGATGTGGTTGTTGTGGATCTGTTTCGAGTAGATCGATTCTTCTTGTTGGGCCACGGAGTTTTATTTGATCGTACGTCAAGAACGAAAATGGCCACGGAATGAGTTGTCGAGTAGGTAGGATTGACTGCCCCGCTCATTTCAGGGATCAAATCCGGGTCAATTAACGCCTCCTCTTCGGGGACCCAATATCCATTTCCCCATAATACATCATCATGCGTCATGGATGCATCTGGATCACGTGAAAAGTCAAAGAGTTGAACACCGTACACACCCTTTCCCTGAAGAGCTCGTTGATACATTGGATCGTTGGCTTTGCTCCGTCTTTTTGCCTTTCTCCCTCGTGCTTCATCATTTTTTTGATTACTGCACAAATATTCATTACCATGCTCGTTCAAATTGCCGCCTTCGTCTGCAGTACCTTGCAACAAACCACTTCTCGCTTCCTGTCGACAATCGCCATTACTGCCATCATCACGGTCATCGGGAACACCGGCATACAGAAAATCCATAAATTCTAAATTGGATTCTCTCCGAAATAGATAAGTAGCATCTCCGTTATTCGCCCCATAATCATGATCATCTATCGTGCCAAATATCAGCGGTCTTTTCCCGTCATCATTGTTGCCCTCAACAAACTCCCGATAGCCGCTCTGTCCCTCCCATTGTTGAGTATACCAACTCCTGATAATTTCAGGCGTGGCGTCTTGATGAATGCTGGGAGGAGGGAACGTGAATCGCCATCTTTTATGACCATTGTCATCGCTTACCCGCTTTAGGCCCACGCTTCGCCAATCCAGTCCGGCAAAAACGTCGGCATAAATCGCATCGCCGGCCCAAACGAAGGCGGCGGGATCACGCGAGGATATGATGGGCCAGAGAGGTTGGGGGAGGGAGGGATGGGAGCAGGATGCTATGGCTATGCGATGCTGCGGCATGTTGATCGATTCGGCTCCACCATTCTGTTCAATATAATGTTATTTGTTGTGTAGTATTGTCATCGACCAAATGTACTATTCCTATATACTGTAGAAGTAAGTACAATACTTGATTTTTCAGAAGAATCTCCGATATTCGCAGAGAGTAAGATTTCATTAAGCCTGAAAATTGTACTCGTAGAAAGCATTTGAAAATGGCATGTCAGAATTGACGATGCAATCAGGTTTTTGAAAATATCACCAAGACTCAAAGTCACATACCAATTGGCAAGACTGAAAACCACATTGTAATCACTAAGACTACTGGTTGATAACTCTCTTTCACTTGGCTTGCATTGTACAGGATGGAAGATAATACAGGCCAAAACTTAACTCTTGTGTAATTGTTATAATTAATTTTATTACAAGGGGCAGTAATGGTACGTCCCTGAGAACTTGAATTGCCAAAGGAAACAAAGAGGCCGAACTGGAGGCAAATGAGGTTGCGGGGGCAGGTTGTTGTGAGGAACACTGTGTGTTACATATTGAAACCTTTCCACTTGATGATGGAGACAGACTTGCACTAGAAGGCCATCAAGGATAAATCAACATCAAAGTGGAGGCAAATCTATGGGATGATGGAGCAGTGTCCTTTGTTTGACATTGCACAACATGTGGATGAAAGTTTTGTTCAGTCTTCTTTTTTACAGGCAACCGAGTCTTGGAAATCAAGAGCAAGCTATGCTTGGGAGAAGAAGGATGATAGTGATTGGATTCTGTCTACTTGGTTGGTTGGTTTGTGGAGTCAAATGATACAATGAGGCGTGATGGAGAACGATGGTACTGCCACAGATATGGGATATGGCTGTGCTTCTGTATGCAACAGCACAGAACCAGCCTCACCAGGAGAAGAGGACTTCTGTCATTCATGATGATGCAAGGACAGATGGTTGTGTATCAAGGACAAATAAGACACTGAGGAGGCTGGTGATTCATCAGAGTAAAGAGGCAGCAGTAAATGCTTTAATAGATGCATTTGGGGGAGTTGTGCCTGATACTTCACTGTTTTTATTGTTGTTGCTGATTGTGAGGGTTAGGTTGGCCACAGGCTCAGTATGTGTTCTGTGTTGTAAACTTAGTTGTGTTTTTGATCACCCACTATTACTTGTAATTTTTATATTGTTAGACTTAGCAATATTTTCCTACATTTTCAAGATTGGTTTGATGTCTTTTCAATAGTGAATTGAAACTAAGGGAGGGATTAATCCATAGCAAGTTTAATATTTTATTCAATTTGTATTTCACAAAGACCAGACATTGTCAGTGCATGTAAAATACATTTAGGCATATATATATATATATATATATATATATATATATATATATATATATATATATATATATATATATATATATATATATATATATATATATATATATATATATATATATATATATATATATATATATATATATATATATATATATATATATATATATATATAGCACCAACAATTCATCAAGCTACAAAGTGGCCAACAACAACTCATGTGCACCTAACACCTCTGCCAATGCACACCTAAACAAACACATGCAGGGATTGTATGGGCCTTGCTATCACATTAATCAGGCATGTAAGCCTCACAGAGAACCACAACAGCCATCCAATGTAACATGCTGGCAATGGTGATATGAATTAGTTTGTATATGGATGAATAGGTCAATACAGAACTTGGAAGCAAAAGTGATGATTGCAGTATCCATCGGATCCACCACAATACCCAGGCATGTCTAAAACTCCACCAAAGAAATTGCCAGTGCATGCAAAATTGTACCCCATCATCTTAAGATAGTCCACATAACCAGTTTATGTGGTGAGTGCAGCTGAAATGAAGAGCTGAATGCACGAAGAGAGACCCGCTACAGTTAATATGGCTACCAAAGTAACTTAGATGGGAATTGATCAACGGTAAAAGGAACTGTTTCAGTTAATTTATTTGCTTCTGATACCATATCATAGCTCTTTTGTTGAAATTATTTACCTAGCTAGATGGGCTGCACATGACCACAATACAGCGGGTCTACAATTCCTACAAGAGGATGATATAGTTTTTGTTGTTACATTGGCAGCTCAACTACTGAGATTATGATTTGGAATCAAGGTTGCATGAGATATGCAGGATGGTAATATGCCTGTAAACTCCATCAAAGATGTGAAGGATGCTCTCCTATAATTCTAGAGCTGAAAAAGGACTCAATGCCTACTGCTGCTAGCCCCCTTCGCGATGGAGTAACAGAAAACAGAATCTTACTACAAATATTGACAACATGAACGCAAAATTCTTCATCAACAATAACTTGATTGAGAATAAGGCAGTGCTCATTATCACGAGGGGTTAGCAAGTATTGGACCAATGTTTAAAGTTGACACTAAGCAACTTCAAACACAAAGTGCAAGCTTACGTGCATAATGCTCCAACTCCATTTCTCTCTTTTATCGACAAAATGCCAACAAAGCACCAATGCGATAAAAGAGTTCTAAGCAAATAATAACATGGTAAAGCTCTACTACAAGAACATTATGGAAGCTTGCGTTCGCTCTCTGTGATATCTATACTTGCTTTGTCTACATACAAATCAGCCATGTCATTCATTACCTAGGATGAGAGAGCCTCAATCGAAATCTAGATCCCACAATATGTTCCTAATATATTCTTTGGAATCGTAGGTCCTCCGTTGTCTTAAGTCATAGTGAAGATCACTTGCCTCTTCTTGGCATGCCTTCACATCATTGATAGAGTGACTCTTATCATCAGATCGTATATCCGGAAGAAGATAAGCTGGGAGTGACCTGCTTTCGTTGCTGCGAATGCTGCTTGTGTTGCTGCAGGCGCTGTCATGGCCACTGTTGTCTAAGCCTCTCTCACCAACTTGGTTCAACTCTTCCATATCAAGATAAACCCCCCTCCTCTCAAGGTTCTCATCCTCGAAACGGTTAAGCATGTCTCCACTTGATTTCTTACGATACAGCTGCAAGAGATGCAAGTCACTATCATTGAGTAATCCTTGACTGCGACGAGAACTTTGGCTGCAATCAGACTTATCGCTGCCATAGTCTCTTTCACCAAACCGATCCACCATTTGCTGGCGCCGACGAAAGGACTTGAATAATTCAATATCAAGATCGAGACTTGTCTGACCTTCCTGGTTCCTGTTGCAAGAATTTATTCCATTCGTTTTCTTACGAAACAGCTGCAAAAGATGAAGGTCAATATCTTTAAGCGAGCTTTGACTACGACAAGATCGGAAGCTGCCATCAGAGCTATTGGTACAATCATGATCAGACCTCTCAGATTTAGGGCCATCATCATCATCGAAATTCGACTGGAGATGATTAGAATTGCTGCCTGACAACGAAGTCTGATCTGTTTCACTTAACACCTTCCTTTGTCGCTCCGGGCCACGCATGCTACTCTCCAATTTTGTTTTGACACTATATAATTGATCTTGAAAGGAGCTTCTTCTCGGTGCATCATCCACATTGAGACATTCCGTATCAGGACATGCGAAGCCTTGAAGGTAGGAATCGTTTTTCATGCGATGTTTTCTCATTAGTAAAAGAATCGCGCTCACAGCCAAGAGAACAAGTACGACCACATAAGTAAGAGAGCTGTGTTTTCTGGTTAGAGGAGAGTCGGGAGCCAATGATTCCGCCAGCTGTTGGTTCTCGAATCGGCCATTTGTTCTCTCATTCAAACAATACACCCCACGGTATTCACTTTCAGAGCAATCGCAGAACAATCTATCAAATGACCCAGCCGGTTTTCGAAGCGTCTTCAATGTGCCTTCATTGGTGGCACACGCATCACGTGCTAAGAACTCCATAACTTGATCACCCAAAAGAGGCGTGGATGCCAAGCCTTCGAAATGGTCCATTTCTTTGTACAGACACAAGGTTGAGTTCGACACACAACTTGAAGAGACTGCGGTTAAGCATACCATCCCATCGTCATCGTATGTGACAGAAACGGGAATTTGGCTGGTGGACAAAGTTAAAGATGATGCTCTTGCGACATCGCTTCTCACGGAAACGAAGGACAAAGACGTGTTGCCATTTTCTTCAGCTACAGAGTAAAAAGTTCCATCATTTCCTCCAACTTGAAGAGTGCTACGATAATCAGAAACACGTTCAACACCATCATTTGTACAAAGGTTTACTTTCCTAGCCCACAGATCAAACGAATCTAAAACTGAAACACAACTCTTCGAGAGAACAGGGCCACGACACACTGGCATATTCGGGTCTTCACAACAGCCCGATGGACGCATGACTAAGTCATCTAAAGAGTGATGCATCATAAGCCCAATGCCAGTCCCGACAGATTGTGGCATCCAAGTCCGTGTGGGATATCCGGCTATGGGAACAATGGCCTTGAACAACTGCGGCGATTCAATAGATGCCTCCGCCAAAAGCAACCCACCATTATCCCAACCCACACCGTAGGAATATTCGGGTCGAACAAAGTCGAATTCATTGTTGAGAAGCTGTTGAATATGTTGGAGAAAATCGACATCGTGTATGCCAAACTTGTGTGCGTCTCCGCAACAATTACCGGCGTTGAAAGATCGGTTGATTCCTTCGGGAATGATAAACACGAAGTTATAATCATCTACCGTCTTCGAATATCTAGCAATGTGTCTACATCGACGAATCAAATGCCCGGTAGGTGAACGTAGACCATAGTGAGTCAAAAGGTCGGGAAAACTATAGGAACGTAGTGAGAACTCACCGAGGATCGGTCCCCAAGCCGTGAAGAGCGAACACTATAGGAATTGTACCAACATCGCGGTATTCCCCTTCGAAGAACTCATCTTGGTTACCATCATCTTCCTCACCTCCTCGAATATCCTGATGAAGATATCCATGATCCCCTGTTCCGTATCCATCACATAGGATGCTCGGCAGCAACAAATGGTAGACTCGATTGCAGTGTTCTGAAGCGTCCTTGCAGTTCGGTAGTTGAATCTCGCGTGTGTGGTGAATGGAGCATTTGGGCAGATTCGCCATAATTTTTAGACCGTGAAAGGATTGACGTATTCGTTCTGGATCAAACTAATTGTTGGAGATCTTGGCAATGGGTTGCTTTCTGTGGCAAGTTGTCTTCTTTTATGCTCAGTGCGGGACAAAGATGATGTTGTGTGAGGGGTTTTCGGAATATGATTCAACATAGTCAACATTTGTGCACATACCATGCACCTTTTTGCGCGCGAATTTCCCACTTGTGCACTTTTTTGTGCATATTTTCTAAGTATGTAACATAATTCTATTTTGATAGTATTGCGTGAAGCTAGTAATTTTTAATTATGTTACATTATTAATAACTTGTGCACAGAAGAGTGCACGGGAGTTGATTGGATCTTTTACGCCTAATCATTTGTATTACTACTGCCTTCACAGGAAAATGTATCGTCAGACATGATGTTCACGGTACAATATGGTACTGGTGCGAATGATGTGTTTTACAGTACAATAGACTTACCTTATATATAGATCAGTACCGTACGAGAGATTGTACCACATAATTTTGTGTGTGGCTCGCAGAATCACAAAGCACGCTCGGAAAAAATCCAGATCGACCATGGTGACAAGCCGGCCGCAAGCCGGATTCGCAATATCTCAGCGAATATTGCTCCTTTTTTTGATCCGAGGCGAGCGCCGTTATCCTTATAACCGCGCGCTCATGAAGGTATGCTCAGATCGACGTGGGAAGAAAAACCCACTGAGCACTCCTTTGCGAGATCATGGACTCAGATTTTGGACATCTCCGAATTCCAACAATCTGGGAAGAAGAGCAGTGCCATTTTGACCCTTCCAACTATGTTTTCTTGCTCTTTCCGCCTCTTTTGAAGATGGGAGGAAGTGCGGGTAATTTTAGGTCAAAAAAGGCGAGTTCAGTGTATTTTTCCGTTTTTGATTCTCATCTTACATGAAATCTCACCTTTTTCATGCCATCTTTCATCTTTCCCAAATCAGCTGCAAGCATGCAACAATCAACTCTGAAAGAGCTAAGCAATGAGGAAAAAGGACAGAGAGCTATGGCCCAATCACTAATAAATCCAACAATCAACTTAAGCAATAGGAGAGTGGAGAGAGCCTGTGATGACTCAACAATCAAGCCTGATAATATAGCCACCATTACTAATGTCAGTTAACAAAACACAACAATCAAACAATATAAACCAAAGAAGTTGGGAATAGTTCAATTAACTAATTTACACTTCTGTTTATTAATTCATCAAGCAATTAATTAATTAATTTTAATTAATTACTAGTATGTTACTAGTTTCTTCGTCATTACTTGAAAACGCCAAATGATACTACTGTGGCACATATAATATTATTTTCTCTCTTATACCCGATTTGTGTGTACATATGTATTAGCTAAACAGTAAGCTGTACTTATTAAGGAATTGGTACAACCACTTGTGCACAAAAAGTTCACAAATGTTGTAGATTATGACATAGTCAACATTTGTGCACATACCATGCACCTTTTTTGCGCAATTTCCCACTTGTGCACTTTTTGTGCATATTTTCTAAGTATGTAACATAATTCTATTTTGATAGTATTGCGTGAAGCTAGTAATTTTTAATTATGTTACATTATTAATAACTTGTGCACAGAAGAGTGCACGGGAGTTGATTGGATCTTTTACGCCTAATCATTTGTATTACTACTGCCTTCACAGGAAAATGTATCGTCAGACATGATGTTCACGGTACAATATGGTACTGGTGCGAATGATGTGTTTTACAGTACAATAGACTTACCTTATATATAGATCAGTACCGTACGAGAGATTGTACCACATAATTTTGTGTGTGGCTCGCAGAATCACAAAGCACGCTCGGAAAAAATCCAGATCGACCATGGTGACAAGCCGGCCGCAAGCCGGATTCGCAATATCTCAGCGAATATTGCTCCTTTTTGATCCGAGGCGAGCGCCGTTATCCTTATAACCGCGCGCTCATGAAGGTATGCTCAGATCGACGTGGGAAGAAAAACCCACTGAGCACTCCTTTGCGAGAGATCATGGACTCAGATTTTGGACATCTCCGAATTCCAACAATCTGGGAAGAAGAGCAGTGCCATTTTGACCCTTCCAACTATGTTTTCTTGCTCTTTCCGCCTCTTTTGAAGATGGGAGGAAGTGCGGGTAATTTTAGGTCAAAAAAGGCGAGTTCAGTGTATTTTTCCGTTTTTGATTCTCATCTTACATGAAATCTCACCTTTTTCATGCCATCTTTCATCTTTCCCAAATCAGCTGCAAGCATGCAACAATCAACTCTGAAAGAGCTAAGCAATGAGGAAAAAGGACAGAGAGCTATGGCCCAATCACTAATAAATCCAACAATCAACTTAAGCAATAGGAGAGTGGAGAGAGCCTGTGATGACTCAACAATCAAGCCTGATAATATAGCCACCATTACTAATGTCAGTTAACAAAACACAACAATCAAACAATATAAACCAAAGAAGTTGGGAATAGTTCAATTAACTAATTTACACTTCTGTTTATTAATTCATCAAGCAATTAATTAATTAATTTTAATTAATTACTAGTATGTTACTAGTTTCTTCGTCATTACTTGAAAACGCCAAATGATACTACTGTGGCACATATAATATTATTTTCTCTCTTATACCCGATTTGTGTGTACATATGTATTAGCTAAACAGTAAGCTGTACTTATTAAGGAATTGGTACAACCACTTGTGCACAAAAAGTTCACAAATGTTGTAGATTATGACATAGTCAACATTTGTGCACATACCATGCACCTTTTTCGCGCAATTTCCCACTTGTGCACTTTTTGTGCATATTTTCTAAGTATGTAACATAATTCTATTTTGATAGTATTGCGTGAAGCTAGTAATTTTTAATTATGTTACATTATTAATAACTTGTGCACAGAAGAGTGCACGGGAGTTGATTGGATCTTTTACGCCTAATCATTTGTATTACTACTGCCTTCACAGGAAAATGTATCGTCAGACATGATGTTCACGGTACAATATGGTACTGGTGCGAATGATGTGTTTTACAGTACAATAGACTTACCTTATATATAGATCAGTACCGTACGAGAGATTGTACCACATAATTTTGTGTGTGGCTCGCAGAATCACAAAGCACGCTCGGAAAAAATCCAGATCGACCATGGTGACAAGCCGGCCGCAAGCCGGATTCGCAATATCTCAGCGAATATTGCTCCTTTTTGATCCGAGGCGAGCGCCGTTATCCTTATAACCGCGCGCTCATGAAGGTATGCTCAGATCGACGTGGGAAGAAAAACCCACTGAGCACTCCTTTGCGGAGATCATGGACTCAGATTTTGGACATCTCGAATTCCAACAATCTGGGAAGAAGAGCAGTGCCATTTTGACCCTTCCAACTATGTTTTCTTGCTCTTTCCGCCTCTTTTGAAGATGGGAGGAAGTGCGGGTAATTTTAGGTCAAAAGGCGAGTTCAGTGTATTTTTCCGTTTTTGATTCTCATCTTACATGAAATCTCACCTTTTTCATGCCATCTTTCATCTTTCCCAAATCAGCTGCAAGCATGCAACAATCAACTCTGAAAGAGCTAAGCAATGAGGAAAAGGACAGAGAGCTATGGCCCAATCACTAATAAATCCAACAATCAACTTAAGCAATAGGAGAGTGGAGAGAGCCTGTGATGACTCAACAATCAAGCCTGATAATATAGCCACCATTACTAATGTCAGTTAACAAAACACAACAATCAAACAATATAAACCAAAGAAGTTGGGAATAGTTCAATTAACTAATTTACACTTCTGTTTATTAATTCATCAAGCAATTAATTAATTAATTTTAATTAATTACTAGTATGTTACTAGTTTCTTCGTCATTACTTGAAAACGCCAAATGATACTACTGTGGCACATATAATATTATTTTCTCTCTTATACCCGATTTGTGTGTACATATGTATTAGCTAAACAGTAAGCTGTACTTATTAAGGAATTGGTACAACCACTTGTGCACAAAAAAGTTCACAAATGTTGTAGATTATGACATAGTCAACATTTGTGCACATACCATGCACCTTTTTTTTGCAATTTCCCACTTGTGCACTTTTTTGTGCATATTTTCTAAGTATGTAACATAATTCTATTTTGATAGTATTGCGTGAAGCTAGTAATTTTTAATTATGTTACATTATTAATAACTTGTGCACAGAAGAGTGCACGGGAGTTGATTGGATCTTTTACGCCTAATCATTTGTATTACTACTGCCTTCACAGGAAAATGTATCGTCAGACATGATGTTCACGGTACAATATGGTACTGGTGCGAATGATGTGTTTTACAGTACAATAGACTTACCTTATATATAGATCAGTACCGTACGAGAGATTGTACCACATAATTTTGTGTGTGGCTCGCACGAATCACAAAGCACGCTCGGAAAAAATCCAGATCGACCATGGTGACAAGCCGGCCGCAAGCCGGATTCGCAATATCTCAGCGAATATTGCTCCTTTTTGATCCGAGGCGAGCGCCGTTATCCTTATAACCGCGCGCTCATGAAGGTATGCTCAGATCGACGTGGGAAGAAAAACCCACTGAGCACTCCTTTGCGAGATCATGGACTCAGATTTTGGACATCTCGAATTCCAACAATCTGGGAAGAAGAGCAGTGCCATTTTGACCCTTCCAACTATGTTTTCTTGCTCTTTCCGCCTCTTTTGAAGATGGGAGGAAGTGGGGGTAATTTTAGGTCAAAAGGTGAGTTCAGTGTATTTTTCCGTTTTTGATTCTCATCTTACATGAAATCTCACCTTTTTCATGCCATCTTTCATCTTTCCCAAATCAGCTGCAAGCATGCAACAATCAACTCTGAAAGAGCTAAGCAATGAGGAAAAGGACAGAGAGCTATGGCCCAATCACTAATAAATCCAACAATCAACTTAAGCAATAGGAGAGTGGAGAGAGCCTGTGATGACTCAACAATCAAGCCTGATAATATAGCCACCATTACTAATGTCAGTTAACAAAACACAACAATCAAACAATATAAACCAAAGAAGTTGGGAATAGTTCAATTAACTAATTTACACTTCTGTTTATTAATTCATCAAGCAATTAATTAATTAATTTTAATTAATTACTAGTATGTTACTAGTTTCTCTCATTACTTGAAAACGCCAAATGATACTACTGTGGCACATATAATATTATTTTCTCTCTTATACCCGATTTGTGTGTACATATGTATTAGCTAAACAGTAAGCTGTACTTATTAAGGAATTGGTACAACCACTTGTGCACAAAAAGTTCACAAATGTTGTAGATTATGACATAGTCAACATTTGTGCACATACCGTGCACCTTATTGTGCGCGAATTTCCCACTTGTGCACTTTTTTGTGCATATTTTCTAAGTATGTAACATAATTCTATTTTGATAGTATTGCGTGAAGCTAGTAATTTTTAATTATGTTACATTATTAATAACTTGTGCACAGAAGAGTGCACGGGAGTTGATTGGATCTTTTACGCCTAATCATTTGTATTACTACTGCCTTCACAGGAAAATGTATCGTCAGACATGATGTTCACGGTACAATATGGTACTGGTGCGAATGATGTGTTTTACAGTACAATAGACTTACCTTATATATAGATCAGTACCGCACGAGAGATTGTACCACATAATTTTGTGTGTGGCTCGCAGAATCACAAAGCACGCTCGGAAAAAATCCAGATCGACCATGGTGACAAGCCGGCCGCAAGCGGATTCGCAATATCTCAGCGAATATTGCTCCTTTTTTTGATCCGAGGCGGCGCCGTTATCCTTATAACCGCGCGCTCATGAAGGTATGCTCAGATCGACGTGGGAAGAAAAACCCACTGAGCACTCCTTTGCGAGATCATGGACTCAGATTTTGGACATCTCGAATTCCAACAATCTGGGAAGAAGAGCAGTGCCATTTTGACCCTTCCAACTATGTTTTCTTGCTCTTTCCGCCTCTTTTGAAGATGGGAGGAAGTGCGGGTAATTTTAGGTCAAAAAAGGCGAGTTCAGTGTATTTTTCCGTTTTTGATTCTCATCTTACATGAAATCTCACCTTTTTCATGCCATCTTTCATCTTTCCCAAATCAGCTGCAAGCATGCAACAATCAACTCTGAAAGAGCTAAGCAATGAGGAAAAAGGACAGAGAGCTATGGCCCAATCACTAATAAATCCAACAATCAACTTAAGCAATAGGAGAGTGGAGAGAGCCTGTGATGACTCAACAATCAAGCCTGATAATATAGCCACCATTACTAATGTCAGTTAACAAAACACAACAATCAAACAATATAAACCAAAGAAGTTGGGAATAGTTCAATTAACTAATTTACACTTCTGTTTATTAATTCATCAAGCAATTAATTAATTAATTTTAATTAATTACTAGTATGTTACTAGTTTCTTCGTCATTACTTGAAAACGCCAAATGATACTACTGTGGCACATATAATATTATTTTCTCTCTTATACCCGATTTGTGTGTACATATGTATTAGCTAAACAGTAAGCTGTACTTATTAAGGAATTGGTACAACCACTTGTGCACAAAAAAGTTCACAAATGTTGTAGATTATGACATAGTCAACATTTGTGCACATACCATGCACCTTTTTGCGCGCGAATTTCCCACTTGTGCACTTTTTTGTGCATATTTTCTAAGTATGTAACATAATTCTATTTTGATAGTATTGCGTGAAGCTAGTAATTTTTAATTATGTTACATTATTAATAACTTGTGCACAGAAGAGTGCACGGGAGTTGATTGGATCTTTTACGCCTAATCATTTGTATTACTACTGCCTTCACAGGAAAATGTATCGTCAGACATGATGTTCACGGTACAATATGGTACTGGTGCGAATGATGTGTTTTACAGTACAATAGACTTACCTTATATATAGATCAGTACCGTACGAGAGATTGTACCACATAATTTTGTGTGTGGCTCGCAGAATCACAAAGCACGCTCGGAAAAAATCCAGATCGACCATGGTGACAAGCCGGCCGCAAGCCGGATTCGCAATATCTCAGCGAATATTGCTCCTTTTTGATCCGAGGCGAGCGCCGTTATCCTTATAACCGCGCGCTCATGAAGGTATGCTCAGATCGACGTGGGAAGAAAAACCCACTGAGCACTCCTTTGCGAGATCATGGACTCAGATTTTGGACATCTCGAATTCCAACAATCTGGGAAGAAGAGCAGTGCCATTTTGACCCTTCCAACTATGTTTTCTTGCTCTTTCCGCCTCTTTTGAAGATGGGAGGAAGTGCGGGTAATTTTAGGTCAAAAGGCGAGTTCAGTGTATTTTTCCGTTTTTGATTCTCATCTTACATGAAATCTCACCTTTTTCATGCCATCTTTCATCTTTCCCAAATCAGCTGCAAGCATGCAACAATCAACTCTGAAAGAGCTAAGCAATGAGGAAAAAGGACAGAGAGCTATGGCCCAATCACTAATAAATCCAACAATCAACTTAAGCAATAGGAGAGTGGAGAGAGCCTGTGATGACTCAACAATCAAGCCTGATAATATAGCCACCATTACTAATGTCAGTTAACAAAACACAACAATCAAACAATATAAACCAAAGAAGTTGGGAATAGTTCAATTAACTAATTTACACTTCTGTTTATTAATTCATCAAGCAATTAATTAATTAATTTTAATTAATTACTAGTATGTTACTAGTTTCTTCGTCATTACTTGAAAACGCCAAATGATACTACTGTGGCACATATAATATTATTTTCTCTCTTATACCCGATTTGTGTGTACATATGTATTAGCTAAACAGTAAGCTGTACTTATTAAGGAATTGGTACAACCACTTGTGCACAAAAAGTTCACAAATGTTGTAGATTATGACATAGTCAACATTTGTGCACATACCATGCACCTTTTTGCGAATTTCCCACTTGTGCACTTTTTGTGCATATTTTCTAAGTATGTAACATAATTCTATTTTGATAGTATTGCGTGAAGCTAGTAATTTTTAATTATGTTACATTATTAATAACTTGTGCACAGAAGAGTGCACGGGAGTTGATTGGATCTTTTACGCCTAATCATTTGTATTACTACTGCCTTCACAGGAAAATGTATCGTCAGACATGATGTTCACGGTACAATATGGTACTGGTGCGAATGATGTGTTTTACAGTACAATAGACTTACCTTATATATAGATCAGTACCGTACGAGAGATTGTACCACATAATTTTGTGTGTGGCTCGCAGAATCACAAAGCACGCTCGGAAAAAATCCAGATCGACCATGGTGACAAGCCGGCCGCAAGCCGGATTCGCAATATCTCAGCGAATATTGCTCCTTTTTTTGATCCGAGGCGAGCGCCGTTATCCTTATAACCGCGCGCTCATGAAGGTATGCTCAGATCGACGTGGGAAGAAAAACCCACTGAGCACTCCTTTGCGAGAGATCATGGACTCAGATTTTGGACATCTCCGAATTCCAACAATCTGGGAAGAAGAGCAGTGCCATTTTGACCCTTCCAACTATGTTTTCTTGCTCTTTCCGCCTCTTTTGAAGATGGGAGGAAGTGCGGGTAATTTTAGGTCAAAAAAGGCGAGTTCAGTGTATTTTTCCGTTTTTGATTCTCATCTTACATGAAATCTCACCTTTTTCATGCCATCTTTCATCTTTCCCAAATCAGCTGCAAGCATGCAACAATCAACTCTGAAAGAGCTAAGCAATGAGGAAAAAGGACAGAGAGCTATGGCCCAATCACTAATAAATCCAACAATCAACTTAAGCAATAGGAGAGTGGAGAGAGCCTGTGATGACTCAACAATCAAGCCTGATAATATAGCCACCATTACTAATGTCAGTTAACAAAACACAACAATCAAACAATATAAACCAAAGAAGTTGGGAATAGTTCAATTAACTAATTTACACTTCTGTTTATTAATTCATCAAGCAATTAATTAATTAATTTTAATTAATTACTAGTATGTTACTAGTTTCTTCGTCATTACTTGAAAACGCCAAATGATACTACTGTGGCACATATAATATTATTTTCTCTCTTATACCCGATTTGTGTGTACATATGTATTAGCTAAACAGTAAGCTGTACTTATTAAGGAATTGGTACAACCACTTGTGCACAAAAAAGTTCACAAATGTTGTAGATTATGACATAGTTCGTGATCCCAGTCTGTCCCGGTATTGTATTTGGTTATATTATATTATATGGTATGTGCAACTAATCATCTCTCCGTGTTGTTGCAATATTGTGTGTATTGTATTGTACGGTACCAACCATCTTGACACAAAAAGTCATAGTCATTATTATTTCGACAAGCACTTGTGAATGATTTTATGACAGTCATCTGCAACGTCGCGAATGCCCGAGACGTCTTCAGTGTGGTAGTCGTACATACTTTTAAGCGTCTCAAAACACTGCTCCTATTTCCTCCTTCCCTTTTTCGGAGCATCTGCCAGAATGTACTGAATACAGTTTTGCCCACAAAAAGCAGCACTGTACTCCATACAAATCTGTCCACCCCTACGTCCTCCGCTCAACGAAAAAAAGACGAGGACTTTAAGATAAATTAACACGTAGCCCCGAAAATCATAGAAATAATGTAAAACGGAGTAGAATATCTTAAATGTTTATGACGTAGGTACCCCCAGATTGCACACCGATCAATTTTTTTACCCAGTGTGTCATTGAAATCAAAATCACTCGTCGAGCAACTTCGACACGATCAATTCGACGCCACGAACAAACCAACAATGATCGTCGCAGAGTTGCTCGAACTGTGAAAATAAATCCCCTTCAATCTCTTTTGATGCCCCTTCAAACAAGCAACATTATCTACCTTTGATCTATTGATTGGGGACAGATAATAGCGGGGTAATTTTGGTAATTTGTCCAATTAAATTACGTTGCTTTACGACGACCAACACAGTTTCAAAACGGGACCATCCAAAGCACACAGATCCCCATCAAACAATTATCTCCATCAATAAACCACTTCTCCTCTCTAGAGGTAATTTAGTGGTGGTTGCAAAGAATCCCCCCTGGAAAGCCTCTTCACGGAGACGGAGATGTCTTCATTTTGTATCCAACCTCTCAGAAGGAGTCCTCCGTCAATTTGTCCTAGGTGGAAAAAATGATTTTTCACCCCAGAGAATTCTGCGTGAGAATAATATTGACACAGTGAGCAGGCAGATGAAAGGGCAAGTGTTAGAATGCGCGATGAACGTTTGACAAGAAAGTGCGACGGCAGCTTCGGGATATTGAGTTTAGCGAACAGGAAGACGTGTGCTGATGCTAACTTTTTTGGAAACCAAACAAAACAATAATAAATGTGGGGAAAGAACAACTGATTAGGCAGTGCAAATTTTCCACCGTACAAAATGAGCCACGCATGACAACAATCAACCATGACACCTCATCTTGAGTGAAGTTGAAGAAGTCATAAAATTTGGGAGCATCGCACAAACAAACAACAAAACAATGGCGTCTGACATGACATGAGGTCAAGAATGTGATCAAACCTGCTTTACAAATGCTGTCAGGCCTTGAGCCACGCCATCAACAGGGATTTTGCAAGACACAACAAACTGTACGTCGAAGTCAGACACACAATTTCTTCCCTCGGTGAAACAAAAACCAATAAGCATTGAAAGACGATGATGTGATCCCAAATCACAAGCCTGGTCAAACACTAAAATACAGGAAGCTGCACATCATTGAATTGCTTACAACTCACCTCACAGATGATGAATTATCTTTAACTCCAAAGATGGAGTGGATGTTGCTGGAGAATTGTTGGTAGACGATCAATTTGATTAGAACAAATTTTAATAATGCTATGCTGCGTGGGAGGGGTGGAAATGAATGATGAGTCCATTGACGATTAAAACATAAGATAAAATGAAGTTGATAAGATTCTCATGATTGATTCAAAACAGAAACAAATCCAGAAGACAGCATCGCATTCATGCAATGAATCAACAATCAACCAGATCCTTTGACGGCAAGTGGTGACACTCCCGAATGCCTGCGAGGTCGCCAAACCCCGAGGACGCGAATCTGGTTGATTGAACAATTCAAAACACAAAGTGCGATCCAGTCGAGTGCAGACAGCAACAAAACACAACAAATTAACAGCATGAACAGTGTGCTTACTGTTTTTTTTAATTGTGGCCGCCTCCGGTGGATTTCGAGGCAACCAGCAGGTCAAATCGTCGGAAATCAAGTACCCTATCGACTGATGTGGAGGGGGGATCGTGGCGATGGGTGTGGAGGGAGCACGAGACGAGACGAGATTGGGCGGCGAGAATTTTCATGGTGATGTATATCACGTGCAAAAAGAATAATGAGAGTGTCTGGGTGGGATTGATGTGACCGCGGGTAAAAATTGATCGGTGTGCAATCTGGGGGTACCTACGTCATAAACATTTAAGACGTTGTACCGCTTTACATTATTTCTATGATTTACGGGGCTACGTGTTAATTTATGTTAAAGTCCTCGCCTTTTTTCGTTGAGCGGAGGACGTACAGTTGCACCGCAGAAAAAATGATATTGTACTTAAGGACATAAGGGAAAGAAGGTAGGTTTGTACCAATACTGTGACACCTACAAGAATAACACCGATGTCATTAGAGGATTTTTAAGGACATCTCTTACGTACGAGAATTGAGGACTCCGACCCAGTTGCATTGTTTATCTCTCTAGCAGTTTAATCGCGCGGTGTTTGTTTCCATTTGTTGACACGACATTGACAAGGTGTGGGAAGAAATGAGTCTTAAGCCCCTTTCTCAGATTGGTACCAAAATGTACCGATCTTTCGAAATGTACTGATTAATAGAAAGGGGTTCACTATTTGGAGCGCATACGTTAACGTATAATTTACGGTTATGGTTTCTCCCCCTTATATTCATTATCAATGACTGTATGTATTTATCTTCCCTTCTTTTTTTAAGGTATCTCTTCTCTCACCCATTTGCATTTTCAATTTAGGTTGATCGCCGAGAACATTTTGCACGATCGCAATCTCTTCAGTTACTGTACCCTACAGTTTCCTCAAATTCTCAACGCATGCGCATGGCACATGCATGCCGAATCTTTATGGATTTACCTTTATTTCTGTTCGCGAATTCACATATATGTCGTAACATATTGTTTTCGCAAAGAAGGTCTAACTTCGCCGTGTTATCAATTATATAAAGATATTATACCTTTCTTTGTCATCAATTTCTCCTCCACAAATCGGTACTCAAAGAAGGTCTAGCAATACTACTAGTATTTAGCTCAAAAAAATACATGTCCAAAAATTAGAAATTATCTGTTGTGTACGCACCACTGTAAATGTCATCTCACCGCGCTCACCACTTGTACACAGATTGTTTCCATGCATATGGTATGGTGACTGGTGTCCGCTGATTCACCGTATTCCGTACTGTGATAACCTGTCTTGAACCGCTTTTTATACTGGGATACATTCCCCGCATATCATACGGCGACTGGTGTTCTCTGTTGCCCGTTTAATATACGGTGATGATCTATGTACCACCGCTAGTTTTAGGTTGAACATTCCCCGCATATCATACGGTGACTCGTGTTCAATGCAAAACCGTCAGATATAGGGTGACGATCTATGTGTAACCCCATTTTATACGTGGACTCACGTATCATTGCCAACATCCTACATGTGTAGGCCCCTCACCAAGAAAGCCAAAGTTTCCCATGTGAAGTTTCAGGTCATTGGAAAAATTTCATCAAGTCTTTTCGGGGACTACCGTATACCATACGGTTTCCACAAAAGTCTGTCATTAACAACATATTATGCGTGTATATGTTGGGCCCCAAAAAAGCACCGGCCCCGTGCTGGAACTGGGATGTCATTTTCGCCCCGTGCTGGAACTGGGACAAAAACAGCCCCGTTGTGGCACCGTGCCAGCGTGGGGCCAAAAATGTGATTTTGACATGTCCCGTGCTGGAACTGGGCGCCCCATGCCGGAACTGGACTTTTGACCCATCACCGAGTAGCAGTAATTGGATCACAAAATCAATTAGTTAGCTCTCTACAGACTTCAACAAAAACAAATAAACAAAAAAATCACATTTTTGGCCCCACGCTGGCACGGTGCCACAACGGGGCTGTTTTGGTCCCAGTTCCAGCACGGGGCAAAAATGACGTCCCAGTTCCAGCACGGGGCCGGTGCTTTTTTGGGGCCCAACATATATACTACAGTCTCCAAATCAATTTGAAACTCGCACGACTGTGTCTACGTGAGGCACTTTCTTCATAATCCCAATAAGAAGGGATCGCGTACCACTTATACCCTAGCCGTTCGCGTGACTCTCGTCATGAATCAATTCCTAGTCCTCAGCAGAATGCCTCCGCGAAATCTGTTGATCCTCTAGAGTACCAATTCCAAGACAATGGCATTGATCTTGCGAATTCTGAGGGCCAAGGGGGATGGTGAAAGCGAACATGGAAGTGATGTCATTCCACCCAGCATTTGTGTTGCTAGGAAAAATCAACTTCTCAAGCGATCAAATGCGAAGGGCCTCACCTTTGAACCAGAACTTCTGTCAGGCATTCTTGAGCAGCTCTTCAAAAAGAGGGATCTCATTGGTCTATACACCTCTTCTCTTGATAGAGAAGATGCCGACGTGAAGTCTGCTCAGCTAGTCTTGGTTTTGCCGACATCAAAACCGACTCACGAGACAAGAAGAAGAGGCTGTAGTGAAAAATCTCATGGACATTTGGTTCACTGTCCGAAACGAGAAGATTAATGTTCCCTGAGCAGCATCGCTGGGAAAAGGAGTCACAGGAGAGATCAACGGTGCCTCCAGAATCATCGCCGACAAACGATTTTGACCATTGTTGACATTCCTCAAACGCCTGTAGGATTGAAGCTTCCAGGGATGGATCCATTTTATAACACCAGAACCTTCCATAGGTATGGAATAACAAACAAATATTGAGAATTACAAGCAGAGAAAGAAGGTCACCGCACAGTATACGTTGGAAACATCAAACTCACCGTATAATATACAATATCGGGAAGTAGGTGACTGCATATATGGAGAATGAGGCACAAAATTAACCGTACGGAATGCGTTGGCGGGGCAATCTTGTGTCTGTTGTAGGATCGGTTACGGCATTAGTAAATCCGTATAATAATGGTTTGAAACCGATATGACACGGATGACAATGTCACCATAAAAAGAAGGGTGACGGAGAAGTGTGAACTCACCGTATCAACGGCGATATTACTTATGATTGATCCGTATTAAAATATCACCGTATGGAGTGTGGCGGCAGGGAGGGTGACAATAACCGTATGTCGTACGATATAGAGGCAAGTTGCACCGTTGAGATTTATCACCGTGCGATGTGCGGTGGAGGATGATTACCCTATCACCGTGCGCAATGCGATGATGGTGCAATCGATACCGTTGATTTGTTTCCCCATAGTATAAACAGTATTGGTTGGAGTTGACAAGACCGTACCCTAACCTACACCGTATAGGTGAAGTCGGCAATGAAATGGCAGTTGGCGTTGTATCCATGTATGTAATCTTGCTTTTGTTAGGACTAACTCTATAAGTTGATAGTTGATACACTAATGGTGGTATTTATCCATTTTAAATACACTAACAGCTATCGAATGCTTCACATCAAAACATGAAAAATGGGGAATGCCACTGGAGTGGGATTTGCCCCCGTTTCTTTTAATGCTGCTGCGCTAATGCCACGAGTGGGCACGGCATTGTGCATCGAGTTTGTTTTTTTTCCACGGAGGGTGTGTGTGGGAGAAATGATAGGTTCGGCATGGATGCTTTAAAGAAAGTAGTTAAAAATGGAAAATGGGGAATACTCGCCACCAGAGTGGGATTTTCTCCTGCTTCTTTTAAGGTTGCTGCGCTAATGCCACGAGGGCGCAGCATGGGGTGTGGGGTTTCCATATGGAGAGGGGATGTGGGAGAAATGGCAGGTTAGGAACAGCGTTGTCGACATAATAGAAAAGGTAATAAGTATTATCTTTTTTCAATTAAACTGTTGAAAAAAGATAAAACTCACCACGGAAGTGGTCTGTGGCCCTGCTCTTTCTGTCTGTGGCGCTGATGCTGCAAGAGGGAGCCGCATGGGGTGGGGTCTGTCTTCCATGGAGGGGTGGGGGCGGGAGAAGAGGGAAGGTTAGCAGTGGCCATTTCCAATTAAATAGTTGAAAACAGGAAAAATGATTTACTTACCATAGGAGTGGTCTTTGGCCCTCTGTTTTTTCCGCCTGATGCACTGATGTTGCGAGAGGCGTGGCATGGGGGGTGCGTTTTGTTGTCCATGGAGGGGTGCATGAGAGAAGAGGGTGGTTTGGAGGGGTTGCCTTTTTCAATTAAATAGTTGAAATAATGGAAAAAAGGAAATACTCACCACTGGAGTGGACATTCACCCTGTTTTTTCTTGCTGCTGGACTGATGTCACGAGAGGGCGCGACGACATGGGGTATGGGGTTTGTTATCTATGGAGGGGGGCGTGGGAGAAGATGGCAGGTGAGTGTTGGAGGGTTCCAATAAAAGAGATAAAAAAATGAAAAACGGGAATACTCACCACTGGAGTGGAGTTTTCCCCATCTTCTTTCATGCGGCTGCGCTGGTTCCTAGAGAGGCGTGGCGTGGGGTGTGGGGTTTGTATTCCCTGGAGAAGGGAAGTAGGAGGAGATGGTAGGTGAGTGTTGGCAGGTTTCAATTAAATCGTTAAAAAATGAAAAATGGGAATACTCACCACTGGAGTGGAGTTTTCCCCTGCTTTTGGGGGCGTCTGCGCTGATGCCACGAGAAGGCGTGGTGTGGGGCGCGGGGTTTGTATTCCATGTAGGAGGTGAGTGCGGGAAGAAAACAGGTTAGGAGACGGCGTGTTTCAATTAAGTAGATAAAAATTAAGAAGGGAATTCTCACCAATGGAGAGAGTTTTCCCCTGCTTTTCAGGCGGCTGCGATGGCTGCGAGAGGGCGCGGCGTGGGGCGTGGTTTTGTAGTTCAGCTAGGGGAGGGGAGATGGCGGCGGCGGCGGAAATTCTCATTGTTGTTTGTTGCGATGTGTGCAGTAATTTGAAACTTTGGTGGTGCGGTGGCATCAACATCATATCTGTCGTGTGTGCCCGATTTAATGGGGAATGCGGTCTGTCTGGCGTAAGTGGGAGTTCGCAATGACAGAATCATAACGGAAAATGACAAAGTCCTGAGCGGAAATAGGATACCCCTCAAAATGGAAATTGACGCCGATCGGAAATTCGGGAAAGCCATAACCGTAAATTATACGTTAACGTATGCGCTCCAAATAGTGGACCCCTTTCGAAAGATCGGTACATTTTCAAAGATTGGTACGAAAAAGTACCGATCTTTTAAAATGTACCGATTTCAATTTTCCCGTAGAAATCGTATTAGTTCCTACAGTACAATGTACCGATCTTTCAAAATGTACCATCGACATGCATCGGTACATTTTCAGAAAATCGGTACATTTCCAAAGATCGGTACCTAAATGTGCGAATCTTTGAAAATGTACTTTTCTTACCATCGGTACATGAGCTCATCGTCAGAACAAAATGCGTTCGAAGAGTCGGTTGTCCTTCGCTAAATTAAATAATTGATTAAGCCTTTCGACGAACAACAGCTGTTCCTTCTCGAGTGGATGTTCTCCAAGTAAGTGGAATAATTGCTCCACAACATATTATTATATACTCTCAGTAATGATGTACGATGCTTCTAAAAAGTATCAAATTCGACTGTTGATACTTTTTACGCAACTTTCCCTTAAGTCCTAAAATAGGCACATGTTCCAGCTGAAATGATGCCAAGCCTCATTTACCTGTTAATGTCAAATGTGATTATTTGAATTTCTACAGGAGTCACGTAGGAATTGTTCTCTTATGGTGCAATTAATTGCACCATAAGGGTTAAGATGGAGGAAGCTGGTTATGGTGCAACTATTGCACCGAACAAAAAGAGTAGGGATATAGAATCCAGTCCCCCAAACCCACTGTGCAGTAGTCACTAAAAGTTTGAACAGCTCATTATGTCCTTAGAAAATAGACCGCACAGTCAGCCATTATGCCTGGCTGCACAGTGCACCCTAAGTTGTCAGACTTAGACATTAGACTGGACACAGTACCATATGTAGCCGACATCGGGATCCAAACGACGTAACCTATGACCACTGACATGTGCAGCACCTGTCACACTACCTTATATCTCTGTTCATAAGAGCCCACGGATTATTAGACACACACTACCTTTAGACTGGGTACATTTTGAAAACCAAGCATTTCTAGACTAAACAGATAAGATGAGCAGAAAGCTTACTTCTTTTGAAGGTTTTGGTATGTCACACAATAGGGAAAAGTTCATCCGATCAAAAGTTATCGCCTTGTCTCAAGATCATCTGAATTGATATCTTTTGGCATCTTGTGGCTCTTATGGACCGAGATATATGGTAGGAAGCTTGTATTTCTTCTGTGTATAAAGTATTTTTTAAGTTTTTGTTCACACGAGTCAGTATGAAGCACAGTATTCAGTACAATTTGGAAGATGCTTCAAATAGCTGACCTCATGTTTCCACCTAACTTTCTTGACATCTGCGTTTTATTCTTAGTCAATTGTCCCCACCACATCCAAGACCAACAAGAATCTACTGTACTCATTTGCAGCAACATACCCATCTGTTTAGCTTGGCATAACTCCTTCTGGTTTTGAGATATTCCATTGTCACATAAATCCACTACACACATAATACACACACACCACCTTACTTTCCCATGACATTGTCAGTGTCAGTTCTGTCACAAACCCAAAAAATTACAGTACCAATGCCCTAGATTGTAGCAAAGATACCTGGGCTTCACTATCTTTGTGTGGAGCATGAGATCCTCAAATTATTTCTTTTAATATCTGAGGGGACATGTTAACCAATTTTCATGGTAGTAGACCTACATTAATGTGGCTATTAGTTGTATAGTTTTTCTTTGTTGCTGTCACTTGCATCATGTCCCTCAGGGGCAGTCATTGTGCTCTTCACAACTCCTTTCTTTACTTATTTCCCTATCTTAGGTGCAAAGTTCCGCAATAACCCTCATACCTTTTTCACACACCTTTTTCTGATGAGGGGCAGATGTCATAAAAAACTTGTGAGCTCTCACAAGATCTTGTGATCATTGGCTCTCTTGCACACAAGGTTTGTGAGCGTGGACTTGCACAAATGCATGTTCATCATTTTTTATATTTAGTTCCTACATGAGTTGCAGAGATGTGAGATTCCAATCAGATTCAAACATTGTTTTGCTAACATTCTCAAATTATTTTGTTAATGTCTATATATTATTGAATGACGTTTTATCATTTTGTATGTTACCTTGTTTCAAAGTAATGCAATTTTATGCTTCATGGTACTTGTCACAAAACAGTTGTGATTGTGTAGTATCAATTGAAACAACTAAATTTTGTACAACTTGTTGTAAGAGCAAAAATGTATGCAAAGGTTGAGTGCAAAATCCCTCACAGTTGCTTGACAGCACTCTGCAATGTCTCTTCAGATGGAAAACCATGCAATGTAACAGTGTTGAGTTGTTTCTTCTTTATTTGCAATGCACACAGAGCAATAACACTTATCAAGACTTTTTAAAATCTTATGTGTATTGGAACTGAGCCACTTTTTCTCCTCCTCCCCTCCTTCACCTTCTGCTTCTCCATCTTCTTCTTCTCCTTCTTCTTCGTCGTCTTCTTCTCCTTCTTCTCCTTTTTCTCCTCCTCCTCCTTCTGTGCAACAGTTTTTCACCTCTGGCCAACATAGGTAAAAAGACATTTCAGTATGTCTTGAAGACCAATTACCTGTGAATAATTATTTTCTGTTTGACATGCATGAATAGCCGTAATTTTTTGATGTTTACTTACCTTTAAAACTGTATCGTACTTCATAAAAATGGGTGAGTTCATGTGTGCAGCACACGTGCCCACTAACCAAGCTTAAACACACCAACCTTACACCTTTTGTCAGTTTTGATGCGTACCTTGACTACAGTAGAGGTAACTTACCCTATCGAGCCAAGCTGCAGAGAAGGCAGTATGCAACAAAGAAGAAGAGTTATGAGAAAGTGCACAGAGGGTGCCAAGATCACAGAGAGATTCAACACAACATGATCAAAATGATTCTTGTCTACAATAAAGGGGCTTATGTGATACAATAAGCAAGTTAGGCTCCAAGTCATTTGGGTGCCAAAACTTGTGGAGTGCTAGCCCCTCATTGGATGTGAGATGGAAGTGTGATTCTCTGATGAATCCTTGGAGATGCCCCCAGATATTAAAACTCACACTTTCCTCCGTGTTAAGATTTTGTAAGAGAGGGACTATGCATTGCCACCACAATGCTCACAATGGGATTAGATTGATCACCTCCAGCTTGCAGTGATGGATCAAGATAAAATTTTTGTTTTGTTTATGCGCATTCCTCCTCCTGTTACTGCTCATTTCCATTGTTCGTCAACCCTTTTCATAGTTGATTTCTTCCCTTCTTTGCTTTCCTTCAAGCATCTTTTCCATGTTGTCTTCACTGCCTCGTCCTCCATCTGCCCTTCAAAGTGGTGGAATGGAACTCCAGTGAGGGCAAGCGCAAATCCGCTGAGATGGTGCCTGTCTTGCCCTTTGCTCCTTCTGATCCTGGTAAATTCCCCTTGGTCTTTTTAGGCAATGGCTGTTTCAGTGCATATTGCCTAGGAAATGTAGGTGCATAAGGGAAGTTTTTTCTAGAACCTGCAGGGGAATATTGGCCCAAGCTCATTTGGGTGCAGCTGGGAAGTTTGTGCCCGAGCCAAACTCTTTCTATGTGAATGAGTCATCAACTGACAAGGTAGGGCTGTTGGGTTTGGGTTAAGGGAACCTTTTGCTTCGGCTTGGATCATGAATAAT
Organism: Cyclotella cryptica; assembly: GCA_013187285.1. Lineage (NCBI taxonomy): Eukaryota > Bacillariophyta > Thalassiosirophyceae > Thalassiosirales > Thalassiosiraceae > Cyclotella > Cyclotella cryptica. The sequence goes on from JABMIG010000302.1 coordinate 61,926, forward strand.
AACTCTATTGGCTGTGCTCACTTATACCTTGCAAACAAGTTTTTAGCAATACTGTAAATGAAAAATAATCTCTTGCTAACAAATTGTATGTAGAGGTTGCACCAAGCCTAATTTAGGGCAAAATTGCTTTTTTAGTTAAATTGTTAGTAAGTTTGGGATCCAACGGCTCTCGATCATTTTTGTGCTTGCTATAGTGGTCTTACTAACAACATTCATCATTGCTACCGTTTTTACAAAGAAAATTAATCAAAATAAACTCCTCATTCTTACTAACATAATAACTAACAAGTACTGTGTCATTGCTTTCAGGCGTTCAGGTAGGTGTAGCGCGGTAAAAAAGACCTTTTTCCTCAGTCTTCCCAAAATCAAGTTTCAAATCAAATCTTGGAAAAATGATTCCTCTCTTCCAACACAAATCATGTCCTTATCAAGATTACATCATTTTGTTGGACTAAAATAACCCCATATCTTCACAAAATGACTTCATTCACTCATCAAAGCAAAAAGTTCTCATTCAGTTATCCCCCACAGTGAACATCCTCTCACAGAAAGCACAACCCTTGGCACGCTCTGACCACTGTGGACCTCCAATATGATCTCTGGTACACCACTAAATGTCAGCACATATCTGTAGATTGTGTAGCTCACAATGACAAGACTTGATCAACTCTTCTTCACTTAAACATAACCTCGTGATCTCTTCTTGGCTTTTGAATGTTCCTCATGGGCATTTGTGACAAACAGCATGTTGGAATTTTCCTAGGTTTGCTCTTTGGCAAATGTATATGTTGGGCCCCAAAAAGGCACCGGCCCTGTGCTGGAACTGGGACCGCATTTTCGCCCCGTGCTGGAACTGGGACGCCGACAGCCCCATTGTGGCACTGTGCCACAACGGGGCGCCCCGTGCTGGAACTGGGACCAAAATGTGATTTCGTTATGTCCCGTGCCGGAACTGGGCGCCTCGTGCTGGAGTGGACGCCCCGCGCCGGAACTGGACTTTCGGCGCGAAACCCCGAATTGGCACTGGCCCCGTTGTGGCACCAGAGCCACCATGGGGCGCCCCAGACCGGCACTGGTGCCAGTTTGGGGATTCCCGAATTGGCACTAGTGTGGGTACATAAGTATGTAGTTTGAAAAAAAATGGGAGTGAGTGCGATCCGTGGCAATAATATGGGCAATAATATGGTTGCGAGTGTGCTGGGTTGGCCAAAAAACGCAAGCGAAGGTGTGAAATTGTCAACTATGGTACATACCGTATTGTACCATAATGCGTTGGATCGCAGTTCGGATGGGTGCGTTGGACGATGCAAAAGATCCACGTGATGGCGATGAAGTGAATGCGAAAGATCCACATGATGGCATGGAAGCGGAAGCAGGCAGATGGCTTATCTACTTATGTCAGAAAAGCCTGTCAGAATTTTTGGTATTCGGGTACCCCTAACACTCTAATTCAACCTATAAAGCGCCCCAAATCTTCACCAGCTCGCGTTTTTCTGGCCGGTGCCACAACAGGGCTGTCGACGTCCCAGTTCCAGCACGGGGCAAAAATGTGGTCCCAGTTCCAGCATGGGACCGGTGCCTTTTTGGGGCCCAACATATACACAACAAGCATTCTTTTTCAATTGAATGGAGTGATCCTGTCTAAATATGATGGTTCTCAAATCCTTCCCCGCACATTCTTCATCAATTGCCTGTATCTTGATGCAAAACAGGGATAGATAAAATGATTGTCAGAAAGAAACACTCCACTTCATGTACCAAATATTTCACTTACCTTTATTAAAGGAAGTATGACATTCGATAGTGGCTTGTGAATCTAAATGTCATTAAGTGGTGCTCTCAAATTCCAGTCTTACCTTCTTCTTCTTTCCGCCAACATCAGTTTTAACTTTCAATGCCTTAAATATTGGAGTCATTTCAAAAGGGATGTTGTTATCATGCAAGAACTTCATACTTAATGAATGACAGTGTTTATTGCTCACCTTATCCTTTACAGTTGCCAACTCCTTGTTTCTCTCCTCACATGCCAATTTTAAGTGAAAATTTTTAGCAAAGACGAAATAAAATGAGACTTGATGCGCTGACTGATATTATCGCAGCCGCACCGAGGGCCTACTATGTTTTGCTGTGCAATATTCTCTGTGTGACGTTGTTCTTTCACGTATGTGTCCATTATCAGTACTGCTCATCTGTGCGTTTGGAGGTAGGTGAAGTTGTATGTCAGGCAAATGACCAGATATACGTCATTTTGTGTAGAACACAATTTGATTTTCATGCTGCAAGATGTTTTAGTTGTAGATCTGGTGGTTGCCCGTTTGATTACTTGCAGTTGTTGTGCCGAGTGATGCTACGTGGTGACGTAGCCTATGCACGGAGTGTATGCGTGGTTTGTGGTATAGTGGTGAAGTCTTGTTTGAAGATTGTTGTCATAAGATTTATATCTTGGATCTATAAGTGAGAAGAGAACCCCCTCTCAGAACTCCGTCGTGAGAAGGGTATAAACATACCAGGGATGTGTAGAACCTACACAAAATTCCATTGTTCTGTTTGGGACTGCATTGACACCCCATCCTCATTTGTTCATTATAATCACCAAATGATAAGCTCACAATATAACAACACCAACAAGTTGTATATGCTGACGCGCAGATTCGTACTGAGTACTTTTTATCTCCAAACGGGTTAGGTCACTATCTATGTACATCACGATGTTCTGAGGTATCTTTGGGAAGAAGTGATGTGGTAGTGAGGTGTTTTTGTTCAGAGAATTTATTATCACTAATTTGATATGTTTTTGTTTCATACAGTGGACATTGCAGGGTTTTGTTGTCTATAGTGGTGTTTGGCAGCTGTGCTTATAATTTTTGTTTCTGAGGATCTGAGGTATGTTAGTGGGTGGTCCGTTATGCCGAGATGTATTGTTTTGTATGCTCGTTTGTTTGAGGCGGTATGATCAATTTAGTTGTTGTTACTAACATTAGTTGTAAAATGGTGGTGTACGATTCAAATCATTATGCTAATAGAGGCGTGAGGTGAGTCAATTACTTCAGCTGTTTTGATTGTGTTTTGCTAAAATAGTCATGTTGTTGGAAAGTTTGTTATAGGTGTGTTGTATGTCCTTTTTATGATACTGTGTAGTAGCATTTGTTGTGGAAGGTTGTGTCTTTTTCCACGTAGTGAATCGTATGACGGGTCATTCACCCGATTAATGTGTAGTTGTAAGGTATCTGCGAAGACGTGTATCAGGTTGTTTGTGTATGTTTGTCGTTGAGTTGGTATAACTTATCTGACATATCGTTGTTCGTGTATGAAGGGGTTATTGTCATAGGTAAAAACATGTACAGTTCTCTTTCGCAGTTATGGGCAAGAAGTCAAAAAAGAAGCGGCAACAGCATCAGTCAATTAGTGTTGTACAAGGAGAAGTCAGCTTTCTGAGGCCAGTTCGTGATGTAGTGTCTTCGAGTGGTATTGGTAACATGGCGTCATCGGTTGATGACTTTTCAAATCTGGCAGGTCATCTGCGTAATGCTTTAGCAGATGTGTTTGGGGAAGATCTTGTGTCAGCAAATAGTAATACAATCACTCGCATTATGATGGATAATCTTATTCCAGGTGGCGGTTGGGCGCCTCGTAATAAGTTCGACCCAAGAATGGTAAATGATTTCCATGCGTGGTGTGTTGATGAGAAAGGTATTGTTCATGACTATCTGGATGATCAATGGCATCCATGGGATGCGACTGTTGTGGTGGGGGCATTGCCTCATATTGAAAAGTTGATGAAGGAACATTTTTTTGACTTAACCCGCAAGTGTCGAACGCACAACTTCTAAAAATGATAGAGAATAATACATTTCCAGTGAATCACTGTTACGCTAGGGCTAAAGTTCTTTATGACAGTAATCCTGTTCGATATGCATTGGTGTTAGGTTTGCTTGGGTATAGGCCATCTGATGGAAATGTGTTTTGGGAATGTAGATAAGTTTTTGCTTACTTGCATGTCAGTGAATATAATTCCATGGTTTAGTACTGTCTGTTTAGGTAATTACTACTAGGTTTCTACATCAGTTTGTTGGTGTACTTGTGGTGTGTCTCCATTTACTCTGCGTTCTCGTTTGATTCTTCGTAGTCTTTGTCACTGCTGCTGCTTTGTGAGTCGTCGTTTTTTGGAGGCTGCAATGATTTAAAGAACACCGTTGAACAGACAAGGAACTTCATTGAGTTGTCTTTTCCGGTGTTGTCCTGTGTTAGGTTGTCTGATGCGAAGTTCCATTCTTTTAAATTACAAACAAAGTTTAGCATTTTGACCAGGGCAGCACACCATGATTCCGGTTGGGTTTGTCTTTTCCTTTTGATTTAAGCAACTGAAGGATGTATCAAGCATATTGGCCGCAAACTCTGAAATGTACAGGCTCACATTCTTCAGTTGGTGTTGGTAGAGCTGTTAAGTGCACGAACTTGTCTTTCAATAGTGTTTGAATGGATTCCAGTGAAAGCTTCAGTACCATCACGTTCCCTCCAGACTCAAATGCAAATTGGGAGAGTGCCCAGCTGAGTTTGTGGTGGTTGAAGTTAGGAGGCAGACGTTTTTCTTTTTTAGATGTCTCTTGGCTTCAAAGATGTTTTTGAAGTCACCTACTTACAGTTCTCGTATGAGGTCGAGGAGAGTCATGTGGGTTTGTTCTTCAATGACATCTTCGTCAAGTGTTGCCAGTTAGGAGGCATATCTTGTTTCATGTCTACAAGTTTCTGGAAGGTATGATTATAGCGTCTGTTTGTAATATGGATGTCCATAATGTGGTCGATTGCTCCATCGAGCATATGTATGATGGAATCAGTGTCATTTGTTTTGTTGACGATGAGTTTTTGTCCGCGTTTGTTTGTGTTTGTTTTTATATTTTTGTAGTTGTTGTCGTCATGAAGTGCTTGTGGAAGGTCGAACTTGGGGAATTCTGGTTGAAAAGTGTGGTGGTGGACCTTCATATGGTCCAATTCATCGTGATATGGTTTGAGATCGGATTCTCTAATTTTACGGGGATCGAATAAGAGAGTGAAGAATGTGAAGAAACTGATGGGAACGTTTCCTACATTGCGTAGCGGTTCAGGCCGAAGATTTTTTCAGTATGAATGAGTTATAGGGAGGTTCTTTATGGTTCGTCATGTGCACATGGTCTAACGTGTTTGATTGGAGTCCTGGGAGACAATTTCCAAATTCAAAAATACCGTCAAGTATGCCAATGAAGGATTTGTTGTCCTTATGTTTTTTGAGGTAGTGTAGGTGTGCCCACGATGCAGGTAATAGTAGTAATACTCTGAATTCATGACGGAAAAGTACTCGTGCAGGGTGAACATTGCTCATTGGTTTGCGGCCTGCTTTACTGAGTAATAGGAAGACAGGTGTGACTTCATTGGCCATGTGTTTATTGCAAGTAGTAGTGTAACACCATAGTTTGAGGAGATGTGTTAGTTGGGGGCAATTTGCTCGATGTGCGTACAAGTAAGGCTTGAGACCGAAGGTTCTGAAGATATCTGCAAATTCGTAATATACATTTCGCAAGACGCAGTGTCGTGACGCATTGGAGTGTATGACCTGTCTTCCTTTAAGCGGGTGCTGTTCTCAGCTTTTTCTTTGATGTATCCCGCATCATACATGAGAGTGGTATAATTCTTTAACAAAAAGTCCAGGAAGGCTTATGAATGAAGAAAAAAGTGGGTGTTGTGCATGAGTGTCAAAGTTGAAAGAAAATCATACAGCAAAACATCAAGCACATTTTTTATAGTGCACCAGCCGAACAACCAGTTCGATGACATGTATTTGTTGTATATCGGAGCAGCGGGAATAGCTGACTGGAAAAATTATCTATCACATTAAAGTTCAGCATCTTTCCTGCATATGTTAGGCCAAAAGCCTGTCACAAATCAATTGCCAAGCATTTGTAAAGTCGTCTTTGTGAATCCTTGTCAGTAAAAACTTTGACAAGGATTTGCTGAGCAGAGCGAGATGCATCGTTCGTCGTTAATTAGGTGATAACTAATTTATGCGAGCTATTTTGTAGTCAATACAGTCCCACGTACTGACGACGCATTTCGTTGGCTCTTAGGATGGGCCTTTTTGGGCTGAGGACCTGAGAGAGTACTTACGTGCTACTCACATACTGTAGGTACATACTTGATTGTATGTGGAGAACATGATGGGTGTTTTGGCTGGTTTTTGGCTAGTATTAGCACACCCTTGCAGTGAAAGAACCCATCAGGTGTGTCTTGGTATTGTTTTTAAGCGGCACAAGCGTGTGGGGTAAGGGTAGGGAGTGTGGTTGCAACTTTTAGTATGTTGTGTGCCTTGTTTCATAGGAGGAGCAGTTTTGTAGGTGTTGATAGGTATATGTGGCAAACAGCTTGATGATGAATGGCGGGATGATGTTTTGTGACATAGTCCGCTAGGTTAGTGGTTCCTGCGCCAATAGGTGCGAAACTGTTTTTGATTTTCTCGACAACGGAGCCAATGAAAACGCATGTCCATTGCTTTGGTGCGTTTGGGTTGGATGATGTTGGTGACCACTCCAAGGGCTGTGGAGTTGTCAATTTGTATGGGAGTTGGAGGTTGTGGATGTCCCAGTTCATTGAGAAGGTGTCGTTGTGGTATTGTCTCCGTGCATTGATGTACAGAGCTCCTAGTTCGGCTTCAGCTGCTGAAGACATGACGGGTTTGATGATTTGTGCGAGGGTTAAGATGGCGCCGTTGTTGCGGGGGGACGGATCGTCTTCTGATAGGAAAAAGTGTCCCCTGCCCGGCTGCGTGCTTTTGTTTCTGATAGATAAGATGCGTCGCTGTGGACGGCGAGGATCATGTTGCTGGCACGGTAGGTTATCATGGCGTCTGGGTGTGTCATGGCGTAGTCGAGGAACTGGTGTATTTTCGACATGGTATTCTGTGTTGGTGCCGATTGTTGGGTGGCAAGGGACCCCAGTGCAGGTAGCATGGTGCAGTCCACAGCTCGTCGTAGTACAGGAAGACGCCAATGACTTCCTGGACGAAGGTTTTGTCGGTGTTGGAGAGTAACGCTGAGTCATCCGCAGTGTCGACAAACTGTTGTTTGGGCCATAAGTGCGGGGTGTATGAGGATAGGGTTGATGCTGTGGTTTGATGGGAACAGGGTGGTGAAAACGGTGGCCGGCTTTTTGCAGTATCCTGGCATGGAGAGTTGTACTTGTTGGAGGGTATAGTCCCATGCGATTGTGAGCCCGAGGTAACGCTCACCCTTCCAGTCTTGTGACGTTTCGTAGTGTTTGTTGAGAGTTTGTAGAAGGTGCTGTGCATGTTTGATGCCAACATATTTGACAACGAAGTCGTCAACACATAGAGTGAAGGAGATAGGGCGCCAGTCGTGTTTCCAGAAACCAGGTGTGATGGAACTTTGCCGGTAGCCTTTGAGGGCCAACCTTTTTTCAAGGAGTTGTTGAGCGATGATGCCCGCCTGTGGGAGACCGTACATTCCTTTTGGATCAGGACATAGACGTATCCATCAGTAGTGACAAGTTTGTCAAGTTTGTAGAGTTTAATGATGTGGTCGGAATGTCGGATAGTTTGAGTCGCATGTATTCAGGGCGAACCATTGGTGTGTTGAGGTAGAAATCCTTGATGTCGATGGTCATGAACCGTGCTCCTTTGTGGAGATGACGCTGTTGAGGAGAATCTTGGTGGTGAGCATGTCAGCTGTTGGTGTGCCGCAGTCGCCAGGGTAAGTGATCCTGTTACCGCCAACTGTGAGTCGAATGCGATAAGGGTCGTCCTTCTCGGGTCGGTAGTTGGCAACGATGCGTCCGTAGGTGACGTCCTTACGACGTTGCGGAGGGATTTCGTTATGCGCAATGAAGACTATAGTGTTGGTGCCTTTGACAGTGCGGGGATACCTTGGGCGAGGCGACCGAGTTCTTTGCCATATGCATTTTTCCATATGGTGCTGTATTTTGGGTTTTGATGAGGTGGCGATACTCGAGGAGTTCTCCAGTGTCGGTGTCGAGTATGGCTGAGAGGGCCTCACGTGGAAACTGTCTGGTTGCTGCGCGTCGTGGTGTGAGCGGTGTTCGGTGTTGTGGAGCAGGTGTAGGATGGTTTCCTGTGTGATTGTATGTGCTTGCGACTGCGCGTGTTGTATGCTGGGGAGGATGGGGTGCTGACACCCTTGGGCGTGGTGTCATGGTTTGTTGTGGTGACACCCTTGGAGGTTGCAGAGGCAGCCGGGCACCGGGTGTGGGATGGTTATTGATTCGTCGTCACTGTCACTGGAGTCGCTGTCATAGTCGGAAACTGCTGCCGGTGAGGACGGGCGTGTTGCGTTTGGTGAGTGTTGTTGATAATGTGTTGCATTGTGTTGCGGGGGAGGCGATGGTTGTGTTAGGATTTGTAGTCGGGTGAGATCTGATTGGTTGACTTTGTTGTTGTGATGGGCCTGGAGATTGTTTGTGAGTAGATGAGATAGGTTTGCAGCGGCTGCTATGATTGCGTCTGCAGGGGTGACAGAGGGGTTGGTGATGTACTTGTGTTTGAAGAAGACTGTGGCAGAGATACGGGTGGTGCGTGAAGTTGGTGTCCACACTTTCCAGCAGCGGTAGTGCTCGTGTGATGTGCCGATGACATACCCCTTGGTGCAGTGTTGGGCAAAAGATTTGCGGCGGTGGGGTTTGTCGTGGACAAGGGCTTCCATGCCCAGGGGGACGAAAGGGTGTGCGTTGTAGTCATGATGGCCGTAGAGATGCGTATGGGAGGAAATGTGGGGGTATGCATTGGATTGCCGTAGAAGGCAGAGTTGGCGTTCCATTTGTGGTAGTAATTGGCACCAAAGGTGGAGGGGAAATTTAGCGTCTGTGCCACTGATGACGGCAATGAAGTGGTCCTTCCAGGTTTGGATAGCTTTTCTGCTATGTTACGTCGATGGTCGTCAGGTGGGACAAGTTGATAGGTCATGCCTGATGCGGTGATGGCGAGTTTGTAGGCGGCGGATATTTCATTGTCCAAGACCTGTCGGGTGGGTTGGATTCCACAGGCTTTCATGCGTTGGAGGGCGGTTGCGTGCTAGGATGAGTTCTCCTTCGGTTTTGTTCTTGGTAGGTTCGGCCCATATGGAGTTGCTGTCAACATGATACAGAATCATCTGGTACCGATTTCCTTGACTGGAGAGATGAGGGAACTTACCAGTTTGATCTGTGTAAAGGGTGCCGTGGGTGTCATAGGTCCGGATAAAGATGTCATGTAGTTGTGGGAGAGGTGTACGAGGTTCCGCTTGGGGAAGGGCCTGTTTGGTGGATCTTGTGCCTTGACGTTGGTTCCTCATGTGTCCCTGTTGTGTCTCCTCAGATTGAGGAAAGTGTTTGTGGACGTTTTTGACAGTGATGAGAGGCCATGTGCTGTAGTTCCTTTGCGAATGGCTGCCAGCCATGTTGATTTAGTGGGAAAACCAGCTGCTGCGTGGAGGTATCGTATGGACTGTTCTATGCTGGGGAGTTCATACACATTGAGTATATGGTCTGTGTTGCATTGTAGGGAGGCTTGGAGGTGTTCTCGGATGTGTGTAGGTGTAGGTACATGATATCGGGGATGAGTGGATTGTAGCCCGCATTTGGAATCAAGGATGAGGGTATCAGTGTTGTCATTCACAGTGACGGACGGAGTGGAATTCGCCAGAGGCCTGTGCGTGGGCATCGATAGCCAGTGAGGACTGCGCGTTCGGTGATGTTGATAGTGGCGGAGTCGTAGAAGTTGACTTCGTGTTTGTCGCATTACCGGCTGTGTAGTCGGCGTCAGCGAATTTGCTACCACTGAGTAGTGTTTGGTGAAGGTTTGGTACAATGTCGACTGTGTTGGCGGGCGGACGTACATTGAGGAGGAGCTGTGCTTGGATTGTGGCTGCGGTGGTGGTTCCTGTCGGTAACATAAATATTTTGGTGGAGCGGGTCTTAGAGTGGATGAATGGGTCATGTAGGGTGCCTGCTGTGGAGGTGGCGCCAGTGTCGCTGACTGCTGATGGGATGGAACCGTTGTTGATACCTTCCTTGATGGTGCGGGGTGACATGTGGGTTGCTGTGTTGTGGATGTTGATAGTGCCTGTGAGTTTGAGTGGGTGAATTGTGTGAGAGGGTTTGTTAGTGCATGCCAAGCGCCATTGCTTGCTGTTGGTCGTGCGGTGGTGTGGAGGAAGGGTGAAGCGGACACGGCGTGTGTCGTGTGAAGATGCGGCTAGTGGAGTCCAGTAGTTTAGTGTTTTGAACCTATGTGTGGAAGTCACATTGTTTAAAATACAATTAAAACTAGGCTCCACAGTATCCTACATCTTGGCCAGGTACCACTGAGGACGTTTGTCCTTGTTCTTTTCAAGGGCAAAACAGGCGTCGTCTTCATGGTAGACATTACTTTTCTTGCACGAGTTGCAGTAGCGGGGACTCTTGGCGGTTGTGCTTGGTGTTGTCGGCGTGCTGTGCGTTGTTGGCCGCCAGTGGTGGTGCCTGGTGTGGGGATGCTTTGTTGGGCTGTGAGGAGCGCCATGAATTTGGTGGTCTGGGAAAGGAGCTCTTGTTGTTGGGTTTCAAGTTGCTTGAGGCGGTGGTCCTGTGTCGTAGTGAGAATGGCGGCATGCTCTTGAGTGTGTTCAAGTGCAGTTTCGAGACTGTTGGTGTACTCGAGTATGGTTTGGTGGTCGTTTGGGGACAGGGTTCCAAGTGAGGTAGAGCCAATGCTGCCGGTGTTGATGAATGTGTTGGCGCTGTCGCACCCGCCGGTGCGAGCTATGCGCTCGGCATTGAACTTTTCCTTGCTCTTGTACAGGGTGACGGTGAGTTTTGGCGGAGTCCCACGTTTTGTCTGCGGAGGGTTTGAGTTCCCATGCCTGCATTTCCTTGTCGTCGAACATGTCTGACGAGTACATGCCTTCCACGTAGTACTGGACCTTGGTGGCATCCGAGCGGTACGCCGATGTCTCGGCAGAGCTTCTGTTGCTTGTCAAGTTCCGGGCGAACTTAGTGATGTGGGATGTGAGATCCCATTGGACATGGAAAGCAGCGGATGCCTGCTTCTTTTCCAGAGTGGTGACCACACACCATTCAGTTCGAAGATGCTCAAGGATAGTCTTGGTGGTCTGGGCCCCGTAGCCGATGTAGTCGCCGCCGAAGTTCTTCGACGCACGCTGCATCGACGGCTTCCACGTACTATCTTGTCGACGATGATGGCGCCGACACTCTCCTGTTTCCAAAACTCTTGGCATTCAAGGTTGTGGTCGGCCATGATGCGAGTTCTGTGGGTGAGAGTTGTGTTGTTCGCGAGGTTGGCTGGGACGATGGGAGGTAGGACGAGACGTGTCGTGGTGAGCGTGGGGACGTTGGTGACCGCCTGGTACTTCGGCGTCGTTGAGGACGAGAGCGAGATGGCGTGTCGCCCACCCCAGCTGGTTGTTTTGACGGCTGCGGCGATCTTGGCGAGTTGTTGTTTGAGCACGTTCACGGTGGAATTCGACGGTTGGCCCACGATTTTGTCGATCGGCATGGGTGCGATGATCGACCGGACGGCTTCGCGGACGGCTGCTTCGTTGGCTGTGGGTGACGACATGTTTGTGTTGCAAACGAGTTGGTTGATTGTCGAGTGGTGAGGTTTTTAATTGGAGAAAACGAGTTGGTCGAACGTCAAGTGGGTAAGTTTTTAATTGGTGAAAAAACGTTAGTTATCACTGCTGAGCAGAGCGAGATGCATCGCTCGTCGTTAATTAGGTGATAACTAATTTATGCGAGCTATTTTGTAGTCAATACAGTCCCACGTACTGACGACGCATTTCGTTGGCTCTTAGGACGGGCCTTTTTGGGCTGAGGACCTGAGAGAGTACTTACGTGCTACTCACATACTGTAGGTACATACTTGATTGTATGTGGAGAACATGATGGGTGTTTTGGCTGGTTTTTGGCTAGTATTAGCAGGATTTGCAAAATGCCTCGGAGTACGTAGAACAATTCTGTGACCACCGCCTAATTAGGTTTAAATAGTGTGATTTTTGACAGTTTGGCAGTACGTGACAAAAAATATGGCGCCAAAACGTATCTAACTGTCAGTACATTGACAAGTAGTAATTCCGATCGTAAGAGGTGAAAACGTGTTGGTGTTCTGGATTTGGTGTTGATGGCTGAGTTGCAAATGCATTACAATTCCTTGTCAATTGCAATCGCGGAACTGTAGGTGCGTGATTACAATTCCTTAGCAATTATATCGCTTGAAAAGTGTAAAGAATGGATGGGGTTGTCACTTTAAGTTGGCATCATTCTGTCATCGCAATGTGCGTTAGATGCCAACCTTTTCTGTTGGGCTACCCGATTGATGCCAAACTGGATGTCTTTGCAGAAATCCCGAAGCTAAACCTCAGTTGACAAGGAATTGCAAAGTGCCATTTTGCAAATCCTTGTCCAAGTTTTTACTGACAAGGATTCACAAAGACGACTTTACAAATGCTTGGCAATTGATTTGTGACAGGCTTTTGGCCTAACACATACACCTGGGTTCAGTTTATTTTACGACTAAACAGTTGCTGGTATTCAATTACTCCGCAATATTCAAGTTAAAAGTTCAGTGTATTTGCCAGAGAACTTCATGTAGTTCGACGTCTTGCTACAAAAATAATTTTAGTTTATTGTATTGCCACTTTTATTTTTTTAGTTTCGTGTCTTTCTCATTAGTTTAGCGGATATCATTTTCGTTTAACGTGTTATTATTACCGTACACCCTCCTTGACACAAGAACGCGGGAGTTCGAAGTATTTCAGGATGTTGAGAAACGTGATACGTGAGCTCAAGAAAGTCTAATTGTCACAGGTGCAGAAAAGACAACGTGTAGCCGCGGTTCGAGCTAAAAAGAAATACACATAAGATGTACTTCTCATTCTTCATCGCCGTTCCTCACCATGATGATTTCTGCAGGCACCACCACCAAGATCACCTCATCAACATAAACTACCTGTGCAACACCAGCTCTGCCACGATCACCCTTGCTTCCACATCCTCTGCGACGATCCACCTTATTCATTTGGTCTCATTTTGTGTTTTTTTTAAAGATTTAACACCTTTTTCACCACTGCAATTTATTCCATGCTGTTGCAGACAATAGACAAAGGGGGGTGCACAATTAAGCTTACCATCCCAACATTGCCGCCCTCATGCCATGTCCCACAATGTCCTACATCTTGAAGAACGGTAAGAATTAATTGATACTTGAGGATTTACATTCTCCGCTTTCACTCACACATGATTTTTCGATTAATTGGTCCTGCCTCATTCTCCCAATAGTAAATTGATGCCCAGGTACAAAAATAATAATCAACAATCAAACCGTATAGCGGATACATAGTGGGTCTTAGGGCATGTAACAACAGATGATGGCTATTACATTAATGTCAGCTAAAAATTATTTCTAATTGTCCATATTTTAAATCATTTTACAATCACAATTAGTTTGAAAGTACTTCTGTCTTATCATAAGGGAAATTGACAATTACTTTGATATAAGAATATTTTAGCATTCTTCTCCACTCTATCATAATGCACAGAGCCCCCTCCCAATTTCTACTCCTAAACTCATAAGAGATTTCGAAAATTGCCAATGGCTTGATCTCCCCCTTCATCACATATTAGTAAGTTTTTAGTTATAACATGAAACAACAACCTAATTTGACAACTAAAAGTAAAGATTGAAGATGGCCTTAAAATCATAAAGTCAGTACAAAGCACACTTCTATCATTCATTGTCATTGTGGGCAGAGGCTTTCACAAACGAGCCCCCGTCAATTACAGTGTGCAGTTTCTTTTCAAGCTAGTGGCAAAGAGTTTGAAGGTATGAGCAGCAATAAATCAATGAAATCTTGAATTAGAATAAATTATCTGAGCTTGGAATGCCTTCTACATCATTTTTCTTGTGATGATCAGTAGCTCTATTGGTAACTCAGCAAGCAGCAATACATACTCAGCAGTAAATCCTGCATGCAATTTTCAAAAGCTCTTAGACCTTTGTCACAAGGCTTTCTCAGCAAAAGTGCAATTTTATTCTGACAACAGTCTTGTAGAGGGGCTAGTGAACAGTTATATGAAATGAAGCCAATGCCAACTTGATACTAACTAGGGGGGAAAACCAGGCCTCTTAAATTACTGTCAGGTCATTTAGTGGAAACATTAATTCCCAACATATTTGTTATGAACATCTTGGATGAAGGAAGTCATCTTTAAAAGTCAAGACCTCATTCTGACAGGCACATAAGCCATAGTTATTAATTCAGTCATGATCAAATAGAATTAGACATCACTCACACATTCAGACTGTGGGTTGAGAACACTGTGATACAAAATACATTCACATTCATTCTCAAATTGATTATATAGAACCTTAGAACATAAAACAAAATTCCTCATAATTGACCTGCTTGAAATATGATACACTTGTCCAAACAGAGATATATGCATTAAATGATAAATGATCTAATTTTTACTTAAAAGTTCCATGACCTAAATGCAAAAATATTATCTCAAGCCCCTCGTGTCCAGGGGTTGATGTTTCTGCCCTTATTTACCAGTGCCTGTTTCATTTTTGGTTTCTGTGTTTTCATGGCTGGACAGTATACTGCTGTTAACTATAAATGAGTTGAAAATAGCATTTTACAGGGAAAAATAACATTTTGACATCAACAAAGTATGTGACATAATGGCCTCTAATGTCTCTTGATGTATATGCTTTCTAGGCTGTACATTGATTTTTAACATGACTCAAGTTCAAACAGTATACACATTTATATGATAAAAGGTGTCAATTTGACTTGAAAATTCCATCCAAGTGTGCAAAGTGCAATAAAATCTTCATGTCCTTTCGTGTCCTTGGTGTCCTTGGTGTCCTTGGTGTCCTTGGTGTCCTTGGTGTCCACATTCTGATGTCCTGTGTCCTTGTTTGAAAACACAAAAAAGACACGATGTCCAGGACGTGTCCAGGACAGTGTCTTTTGTGATTTTTTTCGATGCGGGACGCAGCGGACATGTGAAACAAGGTTACTAGTGCTCATATTTTAATACATGTTGCTCTAACAAATTTTAATAATTGATTCATGTCATAATATATCAACTACATTAATTCCTCAACTCCCTCCCTCTCCATATCACTCCTGTCTTTGTTTTTTAGGTTTCCTACCCTATCAATGAAAAGTGTATTGTTCCTACTACAAACTGAAATAGCATATGATGCTCCATGCTTGTGAAGGTACCTGTTTGTTCCACAGATTGCCATTCATTGGTCAATTCAACCTGATCATTGGGATCGAGCAAGTCAACAATCAGCTCTTTATTGAAGCAACTGCGTACGTAGAAGAACATTGAGATCCTTCTCATATCACATTGTGAAAAGGAAAAGTAGTAACATGTTTTATGTCTATGTAATGAATATTCTGTTTTATGTCAATGTAATGAATAGTTCAGAGAGTTATGTTGCTTTGAAGGATCCCTAATTTGCCAAATTTATTAGTGGGTTCAAGTTTCTGGTAAAGATCCCAAAGATGACCAACCATGAGGATGGCATGTTTATGTGCCAGTTTAGATTGTACAAACTTTGATCTTGAAGGATTAACACAATTTATTAAGGATTTATTAAGCTGTTGCATTATAGAATTATTGTGATTTATTGCATTGTAGTGGTATAAGATTTATAACAATCCCATCCATGAACACTTGTCCCATCTCTTCCTGACTCATTCATCAACAAATGACCTTCGTTTCTTCTGCAAAAAAAAACTCATGAAACAATTTATTATTTGTGTTGTATCCATCGCAACGAACTTTGCGGGATTCCTCTGCAATACCTTCCGCTGAACAAGCCAATTGTCAAATGACCTTTCACCCTCTTTGATTTCAAATTGCTTCATAAGTCAACTGCCTTGTATCGGACAACAGTTGATTTGACAATGAGGGGTGAAACAGAGTACACTCACCATCCCCAGTCCACTTCTCATGTTGTTCAACATGGCATCCCCCTCCCCTGCTTTCACGATCGCTATCATCACTTCCATTCCATATCCTCTTCACCATCTCCCCTGCATCAAAATTGAGTTTGTCGCTCAACAATCAAGAACGAAAACAAAAGCAAACATGAGCAATATCACGCCGAGAAAAAGTACCGTCGACACAAACTGGAGGCGACACCGTCAAAAACCCAAACACTGCATCCACGCGCATGTGCGATCCCCAACTCCAACATGACAACTCTCGACTGGGCTTGGGCCTCATGGTAGATCGCCAAGCACGCGTCAAGGCCTTGACGCGGGCCCATTTTTCGTTGGCTTCGGCTGAGGGGAAGGTTCCGAGGGTGATGGTTTTGCCGGTCCACTGTGTCCGCCGGGGCATGGAGTGGATGCCATGTCATGTTGGGATTATTCGTTGGAGACGAAGGGTGATGGGGGGCAGGAGCATGCCGTTGCCAAGGTGGGGGTGGGGGGGGGGATGAAACGGTTGCGTGAGCAAGCGATAAATATATCATGCGGGATAAGCGAATCCGACGAGTGCGATCGTTGGCAGTGGGTGGGGGAAGTGCGTCCTCGTGTTGTTAGGGTTTGACATCAAAAAGATTGGGGAAAGGGCACGGCAAGAGGAATGACTCGATTCTGTTCTCACGGTAAGGTCAAAAATAATATCTGATTATGCACTCACGATACCATACATGGTATACGCTGCGTGCCGTTCAACTTCAAAGATTGCATTGAACTAGATAGGTACATATTGAGGCGTTAAACTGCAAATCGGCCGTCAAACTACTAAAACGGTACTTAATAGATCCTTAAAACTAAAATAGATGACATTTCTTTCATCAAAAAAAAAAATTTTCACTTTTTTTCCCTTTTTTTTTTTTTTCCTCCTTAAGGTGACGGTGTCGCTTATTTTTTTGGCATTTTTTTGGCGCGAGCACGCGAAATTCTCGACATCTCATCATCCCGCCCAAACCATTTTACACGACCGCACCATGGTAAAAAAGCCGCTCCACATGATCGATCATATCTCAAAAACCACACGTGCCAATAAGATTCCGAGTTCATCCGTCTGTCCCCCTTGACGTGCCCCATCATCCACCACAAACCGTCCTTCACTAAGTATCTTCGTTTTTGTGCTGTGACACTTCACGCACAGCACAATTCCACACACGCAGATTGTCAACCCCCGTCTCTGCCTAGCAAAAACAGCACTTCTCTTCACCGAAAATCAACTCCATATTAGCAATTCTTCGACATTATTGCAAGTACTCTCCTATCCTCCATCGCCTACTCTACAAAACAAAGCAAATTGACCAAATTCTTGGTGTATTGCTGATAAACCTAGTTTAGCTTATCATGAGTTCAATCAAACTGGAAAAGATGTTATGAAGTACATTTTGATACTCAACAATCAAACACCACGTGAGAATAACATGTATTGGATCACCATTGAAGAGATGCGCGATAGGCTTGTCCACTGTGGAGTGGATAAAGCTCTTACGACGAATATAATTGGAGAGGCAGTGAAAAAAGTCAACAGAGGCGAGTCTTTCTTGACGAGGCGCAATGATGGTAAAACTCCGTATTATCGTCCGGCCATCTATTCAAATGAAAGCGGGACTCCCAGTGATCAACGAATTATTCATAAAGGATCAAAACGTCTTCCTATCACACCACAACGAGACTACTTCAAATTAACCGAACAAACATCAAATATGTTGGCGACGGTAAATCAAGCACTTGTACAATTTGATAATGATTCTCATTCGCAATACAAAGTCCAGGCAGCGGCTTTACGCAATCAACAAAACACTGCAGCTCTAACTATTCAATCTGCAGTTAGAGAATGGCAAACTCAGTTGAGAGCGGAATACTGGGAGTGGCGATGCCGACAACGTACAAAGATTTCACGTGACATTGCAAATGACAAATGCAATTCAATCAACAACGAGAGTGATTCCATTGGACTTGTTGACTTTGAACAATGTTGTAGCGATGATGAGTCAATTTATGAGGATGACTGTTGCGAAGATGATAATGACAAACTCGGTGATTGTTATGAATTTCATCCCAATTTGGAACCAGCAGATTTCTCTCACATAGTAGACGATGGTTATGGTATTTTTAATTTGCGCATGATGACTGAGTTCATTACAAATCTAACCCGACACGCTGCTCAATGCTCTGCACCTCTTGAGATCACATCGATGGACAAACGTTATGGCGCCGGAATCGATCAATACTGGACGTGCTGTCGCTGTAAGGAGCGCTTTCGATTGAGAAACTGCAAGTGGATTAGAAGTGTAGTACAAAGAGGTAAGGGTTGGTCAAGGCTACAACCTGCTCTTAATCTTGAGTTGGCAATGGGAGCGAGAGTCAACGGCATAAATCATGAGAAGCTCATTGGCTTTCTACAAGGTTCAGTTGGTATAAAAACCATGTCCCGACGGAATCAAAAGCATATTGACTTAAAAATCCGTTGTGCAATTTCACAGTTGTATGAAAAGAGGCAAGAGGAGAATCTCAAGGAGCACGTTGAAGCTTGTCAGCAATTGCCGGATTATGAACCAATATACTTCCTCTACAATGGTGAATGGTGTCAGGCAACACCGGGTCCAGCAGCAATGGATGGTTGCGGAGTGCAGCGGTGTTATGATCACAAAGTAAAGAGCAGTGAAACTGCTTTAATTGTACAGAGTGGTGTCGTCCGTGTCCCAATTGCATTAGTACATTCGCAGGTGAGTGCCGTTTCATTTATGCTTTGTATTTGATTTACATCGACACAGATTAACATTTGCACTACTTCTTTTCAAAGAATAAATGTATCCGTTGTACTTTAACATTAAACAGACAGATAGAAGAGTGGGAGGCACAAGGAAATGAATTCACTGTTGAGGACCTACACAGATTCGCTTTAAATCATGAAGGGATTTGTTATCGAAAATCTAACTATTCCTCTGCGGGTGCCGAAGAATTCGAAGGTATCAAGGCTGCACAAAATCTCCTCCTAGACAGTGATGGCAAGCCACGAGATGCCTCAACTTGTGTATTTATCAATCAAGTTGTTGCAGATAACGACACTTCAGGACCGAATAACTTCATCGGTAAGCAACACGAGATTTTAGGATCTGTTGTCGACAACAAGGCCGAACACTTTCCAGACATAGGTCACACCGTGAAGAATAATAGCAACGAGATGTACAAACTCCGAGACAAAGACACGTCCTTCCGTGGAAAGAACTGTCTCTCAAACCAACGAATAAGGAGTATTTCTTCGGACATCACCAAGGCTGTTAAAGAGTACAGCAATCACGTTGGACACGACGTTAAACGTACTGAGTGCTTGGAACAACTTCGTACAATTATCCGACATCATTGCAATGAACATACCTACTGCAAGCACGAGAAATTCTGTAGCTATATCAAAGTTCGCAATGAACACCCGGAATGGACAGAAGATCAAGTCAATACAGAAGCAATCAATCGATCTAAGAGGCACAAGACGGCAATGGATCTGTCTGAGGAGGGTATTATTGTTCTCGAAAAAATCATTAACAAGAGGTTCAACGCCAAAACAATTGATAAGATAGCCAAGTTAGGCAGTAGCAATCATTGTGAAGGATTCTGGTCTGAGCTGGTAAAACTAAGCGAGGGTAAGAGAATAGCCGGGTGTGGAACAGATTTGTGGTATTCAATGTTGCAGCTTTGTTATTGCATGAATGGTCGGGGCCACAAAGAGAAATCAAGAAAGGAATTGTCGAATCTATTGGGTTTATACATTACTGATATAGAAACAAACTCCCACGCAGTAAGTGCAAGAATTCGTGAAAAGAACCGGATAAGGCATGGAAGCGAGAAGGGGAAGGCAACACGGCAACGAAACAAGATGACGAATGATCATCGTCGACAAAAACAAGACTCAAGATCTAAGAAGAATCATCACAAGAGCGATAAAGTTCCCTTAACGAAAGTGTCAAAAAGGACGACACAGTTTTGTAATAAATGCAAACAAAGTGGTCATAGTGCAAGAGATTGTATAGCACTATGGGACCCGAAGAAACAGAGTTCAAGGCCACTGGCATGGGATGATGGTCTCATGTCTGAAGAATTATACAACCCCAGGGGTAAAAAGCACAAGCCAAATAATTATGGATGGTCAGTTGGTGATTTCATCTAGTTTATTGATATATAGAAGAGATGTATAATTGCAACAATTAAATTCTAGAATTTAAAGAACTCTTTTTCTTACTTCTTCCGCTTGCGATTACCTTTGTATGGTAGATCATCGGGGTTGGGCCATTTCTTCCGGATAGCATACTCGAGACAAAGTGGAAGATGCTCGACCTTTCCTTTCCCAACTATGCAATAAACATTTGTTGCATACCACCAATACACCATATTGCGTTTGTGGGTGTTGCTCATGTCTGCCAAATCATCTGTGGCGAAGTAGCAATCGGCCTTGATTGTTTCCAAGTTCAAATTGTTGATAGGGAAGGCATCACAAACACAGGCAATGAAACGAAGCCCATTCAACGCACATAGCCGATTGTCCTTGGTGCAACATGGTTTGTCGTGTATTCGTGGATCTACCACATAATAATCCTCTTCGGTGGCTGACTCTTGCAATGTTTGCATTTGATTGCATGCCAACATTTCCGTCTGTACCTCCGAATCTTCGAAATGACACTTACCAACTCGTGATAGCTGGTGTATGAAGAGCATGGGCATGCGCGGAGAACTCTCATTGATTCGGTAACGCAACGGAGTGAAAACATCCAACCGAATCATGTCACCCCTCTCCAACGAGCGTCCTACCTCAACAAGAGTTCTGTTGAGTCGTGCATGAATCTTCTGGCCATCACCATCGACGAGTTTCAAGTCAGTAAACTTGAGAGACTGCGGAGTGCTCGCAAAATTGCTTTCGTCAGTCTTATGGAAGGTTTTGATGACAAGAACCGATAAAATTGGATTGTTGCATGCCTCGTTGTCGTTAGTTGTGTTGGCTATCGACTCGACATACCCTTTCGTCAACACCAAATTTCTATCTGATGGAGGCAAAGGCATAGTTGTTGTGTCGTCTCCATCCACATAATGTTTTGGAAAACGTGACACAATACTCACAAAATCACGGAGGTATTTCAAACGTTTGGATCGATAGACCTCTGGGTTATCCTTGATGAAATCAAGAAAGTGAGCGAATTCTTGGTTAAGTTTCTCCTTCTTCGCCTTCGTCTCTTTTTCTCTTCTGTTTTCTTGCCCTGACTTTTCACATCAATAAGCAAATGAAAACTTTTAAACAAATCTTGAACTGAAAGGATTAATGCATGATATACGGACGTACCTGCTTCTTTTCATCTTGTCCAGTGGGAGATGATGATGATGACATATTCCCAGTTGTATCGAACTTGATGAGAATTTGGTCAATTTGCTTTGTTTTGTAGAGTAGGCGATGGAGGATAGGAGAGTACTTGCAATAATGTCGAAGAATTGCTAATATGGAGTTGATTTTCGGTGAAGAGAAGTGCTGTTTTTGCTAGGCAGAGACGGGGGTTGACAATCTGCGTGCGTGGAATTGTGCTGTGCGTGAAGTGTCACAGCACAAAAACGAAGATACTTAGTGAAGGACGGTTTGTGGTGGATGATGGGGCACGTCAAGGGGGACAGACGGATGAACTCGGAATCTTATTGGCACGTGTGGTTTTTGAGATATGATCGATCATGTGGAGCGGCTTTTTTACCATGGTGCGGTCGTGTAAAATGGTTTGGGCGGGACGATGAGATGTCGAGAATTTCGCGTGCTCGCGCCAAAAAAATGCCAAAAATAAGCGACACCGTCGCCTTAAAAATTATTTTACCAAAGATAAATTCGATTCAAAACATCTGTCACGAGAATTATGCGAAAAATGTCACGGACACTTTCCATTTTAGATCCTCTCGATATGCGTACAATACCTATGTAACTCGTGATGAATAAACATTTTTTGAATTCAAGCACTCTCGAAAGGATGATAGGTTTACTTTTCACGTGACAAAATAGACGCAGATGAGTGTTTTTTTCAAAAGTGGATTGATGTCAGTGTCTTTAAATCACGACCTTCTACAAATTCGCCAGGAAATTCATGATTCGTTCCGTACGATATTTTAGGCTTCGTGAATAAGAAGGCTCTTCGCATGAACATAGGCTTTGGTTGTTTTGTAAGAAACATTAGTCCGTAGCAGAAACATAGGCCGCCTATGCTAGACCAATGTACAGACTTTGGGCCTAAGCCTTTTTTAAGTAGATTCAGAATGAGGTTGAGGGAAACGGACAATTGAGTGTGTTGCTGTAGGTGCTGCTCGTTTTTATAATATGGTGTGCGGTACCATACCTAACAACAACACCATGCTATACTTATTATTTTGCAATCACGCGAGAAATGGAAATGACGTAGTAGAGGCAATATAAAGCAGTACAGATACTATTGGCGACAAGCTGTCAAAAATAACTCTTCAGGAAATAGGCTATTTTAAACAAATAAGCTATTTTTGAGAAAAAAATGGCTATGCTCGAGAAATAGCCTATTTTCGAAATTCGAAAATCGCCTATTTCTCGCAGATAGCCTATTTCTCGAAAATTGCAGCACTAGTTACGTAGGAATAGTAATTTGTGCAGTAGAGCTCGAAAATAGCCAATTTCTCGAAAATAGCCTATTTCTCGAAAATAGCTTATTTCTCGAAAATAGGCTATTTAATAAGCTATTTTCGAGAAATAAGCTATTTTCGAGAAATAAGCTATATTATAGGCTATATTATAGGCTATATTATAGGCTATACTATAGGCTATATTATACGCTATAATTGGCTTATATAAAAATTATTGAAAATTTCACTCCTGCACGAATCGCACACCTCCTAACAAGACACATCATTTTCTACGCTTTTATTGTGAAGTGTAGGTAAAAAATGTTCATGCTTCCTCCTCTAAAACAAAACAAATTTTTCGTCTTTATTTCTTTATTTCACTGTTTCCCTCAACCTCAATACCCAGAAAAAGCACGACAGTTCGAAACACCTTTGGGCCATTTTTGCAACCTCTCTCTATATATATACGCTCGTGATATTATCATACAAGTTTGAATGATGCACATAAATACCTATAAATCGTATGTTAATATACAGTAAAACTCTTGTGATCGAGTTAGAAATTTGTAGGTCATATAATATAGCATGTAAAAATTATTTTAAGATATTACCTATCCAAAACTTCCAACAACACATAAAAATCACTTAATATAAATATGAATTACAAAAGGTCATACTACTAACTAGTATCTAAGTCTTTACGAAAATATCACGGACTAAGAAAACACAGCTTAAAATGCCTAGTAAAATTAACAGTTCAATTATTATCAGAAAGACAGCAAAAATTACAAGCTTATACACACACTAAAAATACCATGTTAAATTAAACCACGTCTAAAATAAACCATGAGCCTGCGGCCAACCTAACCCTTAACCTCTTTGACTTTGAGGGGGGGGGTTGCAATTCCAGAGTGCAGCATGGAATGAATCCATACTCATGGAACAATGATACAAAACAAGGCCATCCAAATCAAACAAATCTTAGTCTTAGCCAAACTCCGCTGCAAAAGAATCAGCCACCGCTTCTCTCCTCCTTTCAACATCAAGCCTCCTAGGTGTTTTATTCAGCCTTCGTATCCGCCCATCTGCCCTCGCATCACCATGCACAACAAAGGTAGAGTTTGGTCTCGTTCGAGAATTCGAGATGAGATCGAGACGAGATCCACGTCTCATCTCGTGGGGCTGATCTCGTGCGATATTCGAGATCAGCCTACCGTGTACCAGCCACACAGTATAGTACATATAGTACACGAACGCCACGATGAATCATCGTGCGTTCAGTACATTCAGTACATATAGAGGCCACCTGAATTGTTTCGGCCGCTGACTTCAATTTAGGCAGACCATATCAGGTGGCACTAGATAAGTTGTTAGTAAATGCAAATAATTTTTTATCTCAATAAATATCACGAATTTCAATATGCTTCCTTAATCATTTTTACTTGACAATGCCCTATCGATTTATGAAATAAAAAAGATATATTTTTAATCATCCCTATAATGTGCGATGCGAGCTCTGGCTGACAACATTATGGATCGGTGACAGAAATGTAGTATGACCATCTAGTATTGCATATGGGACTAACTTTCCTAGTATTTTGTTGGAAATTGTTTTTTAGTCCCATGAAAAAAATTCCACTAGCTTTCTACTAGATGCCTAAATTTTCAGGTTAGTTAATTTGATCTTGTAAATTTTGAAAACTTTGACTGTCCATATCTCAGTCAATATTTGACCCCAGAACACGTGTAAGGTGTCTCAGAGACCAGAATGAATGCGACCTGTTCAAAAATGCAATTAAAACGGTCACACAAGATAAAGTGTGACTTGTCAGAATTATTTTCCCGATCTCTGCCTAACAGCTCAGGTTGCCTCTAGTAGTGCCCAAACCGAACGCACGATGATATCGATATCATCATGCAGGCAAATGATCACAAGTTAGCTTTTTAATCATTTAATTAGTATTTATGTGTCTATAATGACTTGCAATGGCATGGTAAGTGCTTATTCTCGTTACATCTCATACATACATCTCGCGAGATCTTGTCTCGACTTCTCGTCTCGAATTTCTCATCTCGTGGGGTCTGATCTCAAGGTGTTCTCATATCTCGGATTTTCTCCGAGATGAGAACAAGACAAAACTCTAAACAAAGGTCCTCTTCCTCTTGTGAGGCTGGTTCCGAGCCGTTGCTCCAGGAAGCATAGCCTTGTCCGCCGCAGTACCCCTCCTCTCTATTTCACTTCTTTGTACCTTCCTACTCCTAGTACCAATCGATCAAGTAGAAAGAACCCTTTCATCGGACTTCTCCCAGATGTAGCCTGCTCTTGATCTCATAAACTCAGTGGCCTGCGAAAAAGAGGACAAAACAAAACACTCATTCACCTGCTCTGGAATCTCAAATGCAGGACACTGCTCCATCAATCTAAAAAATGGTTTCCATTTCGTTGCTAATTCACGCTCGACGGTCTTGTTGTGGAAATCCTTGCCCTGTAACAAACGAAATGGTTTAAGTTTGTAAGGGACATTTTTACTTACAAAAACCTGGCCACACAACCACATCCGCCACCCATTTAACCGCTTTGTATCTTTTGGGAATTGAAAGTTCTCAGGCACACACCAATATCTCCCTTAAAAGTTGAATTCATTAGCCTTTGGAACAATAGGAACTTGGGATGCATCGACTTTCTCCACAGCCACATGGGGCTCGTTGCAATCCCGTGTACTTACCACTGATATCTGATCTAGACGGGCTAACAAGGTACCCTCCAACTCAAGGATCCGTGCATCCAAGATAGCTGCATTTATGCCTCCACTCTCCTTCACTTTCTCATCAATAGCCTCCGCAACGGACTCTTGGATGGTTTCATTGAATGTATTCACCGCTGTCTTTATTTCAACACAATACTCCTTCAGTTCCTCGAGCTTGCACAATTGTTCAACATGTGGTGGAATACCAGTAACAACAGGCACATGAGCATTCAACTCAAGCGTGACATGCTCACTCACCAATTCTTGAAGAAGAGGACTGCTTAATTCATGTTGTTCTCTTGTTTCTTGTTGGTTCCATCAGATGTCAAGGGTTGTTATCGAATCCATCCGATTATTTCTTTTCAAGAATGAGTAAGAAATCAACCAATCTAACTGAGCTCTGGTGGGCTGAAGAGAGAGAGAAGATTATGACAGTATCGGGAAAGAGACACAGGAAGAAGAATCTAAGATATCACGATGCAGGAGACACCATCATCAACAATGAAGCCAACGACAACAATGAAGTTGACGACGAAGCCGACGAAGCCAAAGCCAATGACTACGAAGCCAACGACAAAGACAACGAAGCCAAAGCTGATGACGATGAAGCAAACAAGGATGAAGCGAATGACAACAAAGCCAACGACGATGAAGCCAACGACAACCAAGCCAACGACGATGAAGCCAAAGCGAACCACTACGAAGCCAACAACGATGAAGCCAACAACGACAAAGCCAACAACGACAAAGCCAACAACAAATCCAAAGCTAACCACTACGAAGCCACCGCCGATGAAGCAAGGTAACCACTACGAAGCAAATGACAACAAAGCCAATGACAACAAAGCTGACGAATTCCTCGGGACAGCAGTGGTAAGAGGTGGTAAGCTGTGGACAACTACATTACTATCTATTACTATGTTAGAGAAGTCAGTACTTACATAAAAATATTATTATGTTGTATTAGTATAAGTATTACAATAAACCTTAATACCTTTTAATTCATTTGCAGTACATACTGCTCTAGATGGCTCAAAGTATGAATATAAAGGTCCAACTTGTATGCGCCAAAATCAATGCCGGATGAAATGGTACTATGGTACTTTTTAGAATTGGGTTCCGCCATCCGTCATAGGGGATTTTGAGGTGATCAGTACCTAAGGTACCAATCAGAATCCCCTTCCGCCGTCAAAAACAGTACCATGGTCTTAGTTAGCTTAATTAACTAGGATGTCCTCCCTCCTATGTGCTGCATGTGTTGCGCACGCACGTTTGGTGAGTGCAGATAAAAATGGGACCCATTAGCACGTGCATGATGCTGGCAACGCACGATTGCCCGTATGCAGGGTATACAAGGGATGCCCTACAGGGCACTGGTGAGAGGGAGGATAATCATACAACAGTTGTATGATTTTCCTCGCTCTTTTCCGTGGAGATGTTTCTCACACAAAAGAGGGCTGATATCAAGCAAATCTCTTTACGGAGCAAGGAAAATCATACAATTCTTGTATGATGCCTAGTAATATTTACGGGAACTTGTATGATTTTCATAGTTCCCTAGAGAGAGGGCTATTTTAAATTATTTGGTTATTATATATTATTATTGTTCAAGCCCCCAATTGGTAGAACACAGTGAGGCTGTGGGAATCGAGCAATATAAAAATAATATTATTAACCCTCTGCCATATCTAGCCGTAAAACCAACACTAGTTAATAAACTAGCCGGAAAACTGACACTAGTTAACTCAAAAAAATTCGATTTCGCTCACTTCCACCCACTTCTGAGTCAATCTGATGTCACCAATCGATTCCTCGTGAAAAATTTCCACGATAGACCCCCACCAAGAATATTATTTGATCATTAGTTAGGCAAACAAAATTAGCACCATTTGCCATGCTTTTGCCATACACATGAAAAAATTCCACATTTGACAGTGGTTCCTATTGAAGTACCCCTCTTAAACATGGTAAGTAGAGATAGGTAGGTACATATTTAGGTTATAATTGGTAAAAATCTTTCAAACAAGATAGAGATTTACAGCTAGTGAAGCTCATATTGGGTGCTCAAGATACCTAGTTAACTCACAATTGTGCAACAATGTGTTGGAGGGTTAAAAATAATAATATTAGTAATATTGAAAATAAGAATACTAGATATTAGGTTTTACCCATAAAAGCAACAAACTCCATAGTTGTACAAAATAATGCAATAAAACCCTAACCTAACCCTAACCGCATGTTTGATATTTGCAAGAATAGTGTTATCTGCAGGAATAACGCTATTTGTGGCACCACAAATAGCGTTATTCTCTCAGGTAACGTTATTTTTCCTAGTAAATAACTAGGGCTCTTGCAGATACCGTTATCTTCGCAAATAGCGTTATTTATAACACTATTTGCGAAGATAAGATTATTTGCAAAAATAATGTCATTATTCTTGCAGATAATTTTTTTCAAAAATGGAGACCCGTTGTTTGAAACAAAGGATTATGAATGTGCCCATTAATTATAATTAATTATGACTTTTTGCGTGATAAATTTTATTTAGAACAAGTACCATATTAAACCAATAAGAACATTCCCACAGCCTCAGTCCTTATCCCAGTTTGATAATATTTTTTGGTTCAAGTCTGAATTCACTTTGAACTATACGGTGGACTTTGAACCACTACGGACTTGACGTACTATTCCGACGTACTATTCTGACGTACTATTCCGACATACAATTCCGACGTACAATTCTATGCACGGTCACTAAAAATTACTCCAATGAGAAGTGTCAGATAGTCTGTCCGTAGTCTACTTCTAATGACTGTAAAAAAGATCATGCAGCATCACGCGATAACATGTCATCATCCACAATGTCAACACTTGCTATCTGACATTAATGTAACTGTAGGAAACATACCAATTTCTACATGGTGGACTTTGAACCATAATCTCATTTTAGATGCGTAACTGCAGCAAATTTGGGGTGGTGATCTTGACGACCTGAGGTCGTGTGGAGCTGGACTTAAGCCCTCAAGATAGTCCCAAAGGGGTTTTCAATCTTGGTTGGTTCAGCAGCAGCCAAAGATATCTGACATTCCATGGTTCAAAGTGAATTCAGACTTGTATCAACTACTGGGGACATTTTGAAGGACTTCGACAATAGCAATTGGCCCATGTATATCATCATGACATCTGAGGGCATCATGTTGGGCTATTTGCCAGGGCTATCATGCACATTGTGAAATCCTCATCTCAACTTTCCACCACCACCTCGGGACCAATTCTTCCATCAACATCAACATGATCACTGCCAATCTAAAAGAGCACAACAATGTATGGTTTCATTCATATCATAATGTGTTTCAATATAAAATCCACCAAATTGCGGCTGCTGCAACTGATGCCATTAGAAATGTGCACTGTCTACTAAGACGTAGAAATCATTACATGAATAGTAGATTCATATTTTAGTTAACTAAGTAACTGTAATAATGAGGACTTCATGGTACTTATGCTCACAGATATTTATTGGCAGTGCTGTTTTTTCTTGTTTTTAGATACGTCAATTAAAACACAATTATGTTAAACAGCACATCTTGTCTGGTGTCATCTTTGGCTGTTGGATCACATGTCAGGAATGCTTCCTAACTGTATGTCTCTTGCATGCTATGTCCTGTGTTATAGTGCTTGTACCATCTCTACTGCCTTCCTTGTTGCATCCATAATCTAATCTATAACAAATTTCAGAATTATCCATTGTGATTCAGCCAGCATTATAAATTCAAATGAGATCATCAATGAAGAAGTCATCTTTGACAATACCCAAACCTTTATTCCACATGATCATAGCAGTGATGATGCTCGTACCTTCTCTCACATCACCTGCAATTCCAATCCTGCTGTTGCTGCTGTCTTGGCTTCAGAAAGATCAAAGGCATATGATAAAGTCAGTGGGAGAATGCCACCACAATTGTCATCCAATTACTCTCTTCCTTAGCAGATTTGCAGGTTGGTGTGAATAATTGAAGTACAAGCAAGAGTTTGATACATGTTGTGGCAGTCCTCGCTGCAGAAGTTGCCCAGCTGTTGGCTGTTGCCCTTAGATTCCCTACAGTTAAAGAAAAGAACCCTGCAGAGATGGAGAGTTGTCCAAGAATCATGAAGACGAGGGAGGGGCACCAATCGCAATGAGAACAAATGAGGGGACCAGGATCAATGTGTAGTGCTGCTACAGATGTTGCACTCATTTTGTGGTTGCAATGATGGGGACATGTAAGAGGGATAGAAAAG
The DNA here is from genome assembly GCA_013187285.1 of Cyclotella cryptica. Taxonomy (NCBI): domain Eukaryota; phylum Bacillariophyta; class Thalassiosirophyceae; order Thalassiosirales; family Thalassiosiraceae; genus Cyclotella; species Cyclotella cryptica. Next base: position 91,594 of record JABMIG010000302.1, read on the forward strand.
TGAATGCTCCAGTGGATCACCCACAAAATCTGTACAGGATATTGGAAGTCTGTCTAGCTCAAGCAGATTGGACTGCCTTTTTGATTATCGCATTTCAAAATGGATCAGTTAGAAATGACTCAGTTGATAGCCTGACAATTTTAGACTTCTAGGATCTAGTATCATTTTAAGCTAGAATATGTCACATAGCTTAATCTACGCAACATACACATTTATATAAGTTACTACATGAGATATTCTCTTCACAAAAGAGCAATTGGGAAGAGGAGGTTGTATTTTTCTGGAGACACTCCATTGCTTGGTGTTGATGTGGGAAGAGATCAGATAAGGCATGCAGTTTTGGAAAAGTTTTTCCAGATGCAATTGAAAGTGGCTCAGTTGCCTGTCAACCCATAGTGAGATCTTGCCACATGGGGGTTCTGGTTTTACTTTACAAGTTGGATGAATCATTTGGGTGGATGGCTGCATCAATATCATCATTGTGCACAAAGAGTTCTCTCAGTTTCATTGTGAAGTCAAGTCAGTCAATTGATCAGCCTAGTTTTTGCTTGGTGTAGATGAGTGTAACGCTGAGTCAAAGGATCAATTTAGGCATAGGGTGAATTGGTTCATCCAAGGTACAGGTTGTGTCAGGTGAAGTTTGCATAGTGACTCAAAAGAAAATGGGTTGGTAGTTTATTGTCGTGAATGTTCATGGTAATACATGTAGCAGAGATGTATTAGTTGGGATTGTCTCTTAACTGGTGTTGAGTGAGTTCGTTAGTTTTCAAATCATAGTGCACCATTTTGTTGCAATGAGTTTCTGTTCTCTGAGAATCTCATGGTGAAGTTTATATAGGTTTACCTATCTTAGTTTAGTGAGGTAGCACGCCCTGAGACATCTGCTTAATTTCCCTCATTATTGTTGTGAGTCTCCCATGGGATGGTCTGGCTTTCATAGCTATTCCCTTGGATTTATTGATTTATGGATTCATCATGGGTGGGGTCTATGTCCTGCTAAAGATCTGGTTGCCCAATCCTGTCGTAAGCATATCACTTCTGATGTTCCCCTCAACCTTGAATTTGAGGGTTGAGACCCTTGAGATTTATGTGCTCTGGGGCGTTTTTTTGCTGAGGCACCTGAGTATTGGTCATTTTCTCATTTAATGGCAATTTTGTTTTAGCCTCTATGTCGGCAGCATTGATGGTGGGAACTTCAAGATGTATGTATTTGTAAGTCTCCTGCAGTTTTGGTTTGAGTGAGTTGGTTCTGTCCATAGCCTTCATACTCACATATGCCACATTCTGTCCAATGCTGACGTTCTTTATTTTTTTGTCTGGCTTGGGGATGTAATGGTATTTTATATGTATGGTCAGTTTTTGTCAGTTTCCCCAAATGGTCACAAAACAAATGGCTTATATAATATATTAAATCGAAGTTAGTGGCCACAAAATATAAGAAAGCATCTGATATTAAAAGTACATAAAGATATTTTTTATTAATGTCTGTATTTATATAAATGGGTTATATAATTGTATTAACTATATATGAGAACTAATAAAAATAACAACAAGGCACAAAAATACTTAAACGACTTCAATGAATTTGTACATATATTTTTATTAATGTCTGTATGTAATTTAAAAACATCTTCTCAATCATATTCAGCAATGTAGTTTTGATAACAAAAATGCCATTTTTCTTGCACACTTTTTAATTTCATGCCACGTCGCTAATTTTTGTGTCATGCTGTGGTGAAGGCTGCTGCATCAATGCTTCTGGACCACCAAGCCAAACTACCAGGATAAAATGACCTACCATGACCAACATGAACTGTTTTGCTTGTTTTGCTGAGGTGATGGATTTGTACCACCATCACAAGGACTACAAGGGACAAATTTATGGTGGAATGCATGCTGGGGTTAGAGGGCTGGGCGGCTTAGTGAGTGACTTGTCCGGTGGACTTGTTTTTGTTTGTTGTTGTTTTCATGATTTCGTTCCACTGTCGTCACAGGACATGAGCCTCATGTCCCATGACCCATCCTGCTTCATCACTATGACCAACTTCACAAACTCTTGTGTTGCGAAGAAAAAATAATATGTTTGTCTTGCCTCAGCCAACCATACTGAAGCTCAATTCACGTTCACTTCGCAAATCGTGCAAACTTTACCGTCGACCTGTTTGATAGGTGGTATGGTAAGAATTTTTACGTGATCGTTCGTTTTGGACAACAACTAACCAATCCTCTGTTTGCACAAAATCGATTTGTTATGTATACAACTTTTCTCGTACTCACGTGTTCATTATGTACATAACATGTGATTTACAAAATTTAGAGGGTGTCAAGCATGATGTGGTATGGTAAGAATTTTTACATGGTCGTGCGTTTTCACATAGAATGAAACCGAACGACAACTAACTGATCCTCTGTTTGCACAAAATCGATTTGTTATGTATATGACTTTTTCTCCTACTCACCTATTCGTTATGTACATAAAATGTTATCTACATAATTTAGGGTGTCAAGCATGATGTGTGCCACCTACAGAGGTAAGAAAAACAGAGGTAAGCTGCACTACTTTTATCATTATATTTATTATTTGTTTACCAATGGTTTCTAATCAGAAGAATCCTTACTTTTCTACAATAGGACTCATATTTGATGACATGTGTCATAGACATAACAATGTACGGTAGACCTCATGACAGGGGATATGTTTAACATGGGTGTTTCTACTCATGGATGATATGGACACATAACATGGAGACGACTCAAACACATGCCCTGGCCATTGATTTTGAAGACAGGTATGTGGTCGATATTTTGAGAGATGGGAGTTCATGACATTGTTATGCATATAACAAAAATCAGTGGGAGCTCATACCATGACATTTTTATCTATATAACAAAACCCAGTATCCTCCCAGTGAATATATTGATGTTTGATGACAGATGCATGTAGTCAAATATCAGTATGTGAATATCCAATGGATGACTTTTTGCCTAACAGTGATTCTGATCATTGTTTTGTGGATGGAGGTATGCTTTGTTGAAAATAGAACCATTTTGGTACTTATGCCCTTCAGCACGCAACAACAATATGTATATAACAAATTCAACATTGCCATTACAAAGACAGGTATTGGAACTCAGAGAACGGTATGTTCGTAACAAACTTATGTATTTAACTGGAATCCTTTCGGCAAGAGCAAGGTGAGTCACAACTTAAAAGGTGGAACCTTGGAAGGCAGACTTTTCATACGCCCCAGGATTAATTACTCAATGTTTTTGAAGATAACGTTGCATTATGGAGTCGATATTTTTGGAAAGTGCAGGAACTTACGCCCCCAGTATTGATCTCTCGATGTTTTGAAGATAGCGCTGAAATCATGGTGTCGATATTTTGGGATTGCGCGGGAACTACGCTCCATGATTGATCTCTCGATTTTTGAGGATAACGCTGCATCATGGTGTCGATATTTTTGTAGTTGCGCAGTGATTTATGCCCCAGGATTGATTTCTTGATGTTTTTGGAGATAATGCAGCATCATGGTGTTGATATTTTTGGATTGCACCAAACTTTTGATCCCACAAAACATGGTATATTTGTGACATCGTTATGTATATAACGGCGGACATCAGATCTCTTTTTCATAGTTAAATTTGCCAGGCAGAATGACCCCCCTCAGGTAAGACTGTTCAGAGACATGAAAAATTTGTTTTCCATCAGAAATGATACGTATGTAACATTGGTATTTCTTTGATCCTGCACTTCGTGGTATGTTTGTGACATCGTTATGTACATTACCGCGCGGATCAGATGTCTTCTAGGTTTTTTCCACAATGCAGAATGAACCCTGCAGTGGTTTTTTTGACCCCCAAGATGTAGGTTTTATGTCGATTGGGAAATAATTATAGTAAAAATGGTTTTTATTGAAAAGGATAGTACTTTGGAGTCAATTTATAACTTATAATCTGGTAAATTCACTGACCATTTGGGAAACTGACCAAAACTGACCAAAAATATCTCAAACCGATGTAATATCTTTGAGAATGAGGCTACTTGTGTCATATGTGAAGTCTCCAAGTTGCTAGTGCTGTCTGTGATGATGCTACTTAAACTTTATGTTTGAAATGAAGTATTATTCAAAATGTACTGCCTGGTCATCTGGTAACAATCACATTTTGTAGCCTCATCACTGTGCTTTGATATTTGAGCCTCTTTCACCATTCACTTGTTACATGACATGCCAACACTACAACTAGATTAGTTTATCATCACACACATAGAATTAAGTAAAATGTATTACAAAGAATTCCCATGATACAGTAGAATAATAGCAAAGCTCATATTGTAAACAGACAAGTACCCTTGTCGCAGGAGAGAATGTTGAGTTTACTGATGGGTTCGATTAAGAAAGAAAGCAACGTCATGATATGTTTGAGATGGACCAACTGATTGAGACATATTGCTATGAATATGTAGAAGAAGTATCCAGGCGCCATGGCATTTGCAATCAGAGGTTCCTTTCAGCATTCACTACCACATCATTTCTCAATCCCATATTTGGCCTGTATTGTAGGATCAGATTTGATGAACAAGACTCAATATGAGGCAGCTCAGGAACATGTACAGATGGCTATTCAGGATGAACGTAATGCAAAACCCAACGTATTAGCATCAATATAGTGATGGAGACAACAACTTGGATGTGGATATGATGCTTGAGGACAGTGACAGCTAAAGTCTTGCTGTTGAGGAGTGACATTGTTTTTGAAGAGTTCAAAAGACAAAAGACATTTCTTCTTCAATTGGTTCCTCTTCAACAAAAAAGACTATAAGAGTAGGCTGCTACAACTTGGAGATGGTCCTGTGGAGAAACATGGCTCTAGCTTGCCTTCCAAGAAAATATTGCTGACTACTTTGACAGTAAGGTGCAGTTCAAGATTATCCCCTTCTTTGTAGATCACAAAGCACTTTTCCCAGACTCATTCATTATTGCATACCATGAGGAATCACACAGAGAAGTAGAGGTAGGAGGAAAAAGGTTCTTCAATCTTTCTGGCTATTTCACAGCCATGGTGGTTGAGGTTGGGTGTTTAGAATTATGAGAGGATTGCATGCTTTCAGCAATCTTGAAATACATCTATGTTGATCCAAAGGAGGTTGCTGAGATGGATCTTGAGGAATACATGATTGTAAAGGTAGAATGATGGTTTGGAATCTTTTGTGAGATCAATAACCTAATTTACAAAGAACCCAATCCAACTTTAAAAGCTGACTCATTTGTTGACAATTTAGACCGAACTTTCATTTTTCAAACTACTTTTGTGATGTATCAAAATACTAACTCAACATTTTCAAACTTAAGTTGAATTTTAAATCTACTAAGTTGTACTTTTCAAACTTATGTTGAAATTTAAAAATGCTTACTTGAACTTTTAAAAGACTTTTAAAAGCTCAGTTGAAATTTCAAAATGCCAAACTTTTTCAAATACTGAGTGTAGCTGGGTCCCTCTTGTCCCTCCCCAAATGTGCAACTCCTTACGGGGTTGTGGGAAATCTAAGTTGCCTAATGGTTTTGATGGCAGCTAGAGCAGTGATGAAATCATTGTTTGTTGTAGTGATGGTGTTCTTAGTTTCACATGTCAGCTGCATCTGCATCCAAAAGTGGTTTAAAAAGACTCTGTCCACGACATGTCCTGGACACGTCCTGGACATGTTTCAGACACATCCAGGACACATCCAGGACATGTCCTAGACATCTCGCATGTTAGTGTTTTCAAACAAGGACACATGACACTAAATTTTGGACACAGAGGACATGACAGGATGTGAGAGGACGTGGAGCATTTACTTCATTTAAGGCTCCTTTTTGATACTTTCAGGTGAAACATACCAAGAAGGCGGTTGTTGCATGCATGATACATTCATTTAAGTACAATGCATAAAGCTTGTGGTACAAAAATTCTTAAAATACCTAGGTATGTATCTAGATACTGTTATGTAATGTATGTGAGTCAAAATTTCTGAGGACACAGCGCGGACATGGGACTGAACACATATGTATGTCTGTGTGTCCACAAAAAAACCATGTTCTGGAGAAACTAAGGACATAGGACACTTCGAAGGACATGTCCAGGACATGTGAAACTAAGATGGTGTTTTGGTGAGGGGTTTTGTGATGCTCTGCTGAGCTTGGGTCATGGAGTTGGAAAGGGGGTTCATAGGTGCCTCTTAGTGTTTTTATCTGATGTTGTACCAGCAGCAGCGGGACAGTGGATATAGTGCTACAATTGATACTGGTGGATGGTGCAGCAGTTGTTAGGTGAGTTGTGGGAGACTTAATGGAAGTGATCACTATTTAGAAGTAGATGACAAGCAGTTCTTTTGTTCTTAAGTTACCTTGTATGTCTCAAGGAACTTTATTTTTGGAGGTAGGAATGTGGTTGAGGAGTGTGGAGTGGCTGGCTGAGGAGTTCGCATGCTTTTTTATGTGACGAATTCACTGGCAATGAATAAACTTATCATATGTTTTAGATGCATTTAAGTAGTTCTCAAGTCAAATTCATTTGTGGACTGAGAAGTACAAAGTTTACTTGAATCTTTGCTTTCTTGTGCCCTTTTCCAAGTGGCTACATTTGCAGCAAGAGCTTTGTATGCATCACCCTTCATGATGCATGATGCTCTTGAATGGGTGGAGGGGGATATGTGTGTATTGATGAGTTTGAAGGGATAGGTACTCTGATATGTATTTGATGATCCTGGAGAACTCTCTTTGGGAAAATAATATAGAACTTCTGATCATTATTTTAATATAACAATGGTAACCCCTTAAATGTGGGTGATAGACTAACTGGTTTATTCATTGGATAAAACAATGATCATCACAGTCCTGTAAATGGGCCATCACCTTTTTTTCTAGCCTTTGCCAGTTCCTTGCCTGTGCTAACTATTAGGATGACATATATCAAGCCATAAGCATGTTTTGAAGCCACTACCACTAACCAAATGCTCAGATATGAAATAGGATCAACCCCTCAATTGTACTCAAAAGATACAAATGGCAGTCAACAAATTGTTAATGTTAATAAAAGTAAATTCACTCTCTGCCTTTCTTGATCATAATAAACATTTGAACATTGGGTGGCTGCCATACTTCTTTTTTGTCCAAATGTCCAGATATACAAATGTTTGGAACTTTGAAATTGTTTCTAAATCATTTCCAAATATTATGTTTAAGCCTGTGTTTTTGTCAAGATTTGGAAAAAGGCAACATGTGAGGACATGCTATTTTTGTCCTACTCCAACTTTCATTGCAGTTTCTCACAGATATTCCAAATTTTGGAACATTGCACCATACTTTGGAACATTAAACAGAGACTTGTAAAAGATCAACAAATCTGCCAAAAAGGGGGGTTTCAAGAAAGGCAATTAAGCAAGAAAGTTCCAAATTGGTTTGAAATTGGGATATGTAGACATTTGGACAAAAATCAATTACTGGGGCCACTCATTTATCCAAACCCATCCAACTACCAAACAGGTGTGTCAATCATGCAGGGAAGGCCATCCAGTTGTCTATTGTCTATGGCAACAAAAAGCTTAATAACCCCCATAAAAATCACACAAAACTGAAAAAGAAATGTTTCTATAGTGGCTTGTCTTGAAGAGATCAGGTTATAATATTACTTGGTGCAATCACACTATTTTTTCACCAATCATACCTCTCTTTTATACCCCCATTTTTCACTACATTTGAATGGCAGCCTATCCTGTTTCAGACAATTGAAGGCAAGAAATTAGTGGAGCCCACCATTTTATTTGATGGCAAAATGATGATGAAGCATTTCTTGTGGTATATGTTTCTTGGATGTTCTCGATGATGACATCAATGACAAGCTTGAGTGCTATCTCAACTCACCAGAGATCCTGGACCTTTTTAGCTTTGGCACAACAGCAAGATGGAAACCTTCTTGCTTTCCAGCAAAGTATCCCAAGCAGTATGTTTACAAGTTGCTAGATAAAGATCTCAATGACACCATTTGTTTTGTGTGATGGGAACAGCACCGTGAACAATGGTACATTGCTTGCTCACTAGGTTGCAAATTGCCCATTTGTTCACCAGTAATTTAGGATTCCCCAGTAATATTGTCTTTTGAAGGAAGGTGGTTCTTGTCTCTGTAAAATTACTGTCTAACACAAAAAAGTTTAGGATTAGAGTTTGGGAAATCAATGAGACTCCCTCTGACAAATTACTAGGGAATCTGCAGTAATTCCTAAGGAATTACCGTGATTACCATGACAGTAATATTTTGAGGGTTTTGGTGTCAGTAACAAGAAAGGTATTTGCTACCTAGCTTGCCCACAACAAATATTGAAGAAGATAGTCGAGTGGGTTCACCAGTCATTTGACATTTCAGGAGTGCTATGATCACCCCAAAGCTCAGATAAACCATTGAAAAGTTGAATTGCGTGAGTATTGCTAGTGACACAGCTGTCCAGCAAAGGATATGGATTGTTTTATCAAAGTAAAAGCAACTGACACCCTGGGAAGAAAAGGAATTGATTTGAGTTACCATTGACATGAAATTTTGCAGACAATACACTCACGTGCTTTGAGATTTCTTCAAACTTGCTTGAGTCTTGAGTTGGTGCAAATCAACAACAGACCCTCTTATGCCACATACCAGTCAAAACCATCCACTGCTGGCAATTATGTACAATTGACTTTATGAAGAAACATACAGGTCCGTTCAAAGTCAAGTCTGGTATATTGACTGAATCATTCCAGAAATACAATGGCAGCAAGGATGTAAATTTCATTTTTGGCTACTGTCTCAAAAACACAGTAACCATTATAACCAATCGCAATTACTGTGGACATTGCTGGTAGGTTCCCATAATATTACTGGCTAGTAGTCTCATTTTGTGGCATCATAGAGATCTCATGATGGTTGGAGTGTACAAACTCCCAGTGTCTAGATGAACAGTAATATTACTGCCATACTGTGTATATGTTACACTACGGTAGTCATTACTGTGCATAAATTTCTCCGAAGCCTAAACAAGTACTGTATCACTGCAGTAATTTTGCAGTAACATTCCATTCAACAATTATGGCGTAATTACCGCAGTAACATTAAGTTACATTGTAATCATCGTGATAATGAGATAAAGTAACCACTTCAATTACATTAAACTAGTGCTGCAATAATGCTTAATCATGTGGGGAAAAGGCCACTATGAACCCTCCCTCTTCTTCTTCTTTTCTCTGCTTGCTCTCCACCATCTGACCTCTTCCTAGTTGATTGTCTAGATTTTTATGCCTCCAATTCAGCAATCTCATTATTAGGATCTGTAATCCCAATAAATCTTCAAAACCATTTAGCTTCCTCCAGATTCTACTTATAATTATGCTTGACCATACTGTAATAATAAAAACCCCTCCACAAGTCTTGAAGACTTGTATTTCCATGGCTGCCTGTGATGTGGTTCATTGATATTTTATAAAGGAAAGCAAGGCAAAATACACCCGTTTTAATTGTAATAATTTGACTCAACACAAGACTGAGAAAAATACACAACCCTCCAGAAAATTAACCACAATTGGCACATGGAGTTGTCTATTGATAGACAAATGAAGGGTATGAGGGTGGTTGAGGTCAGGGGGCTGCTACTTGACCTGTGTTGGCGTGGGTATAGGCTGTTGGGTGAGAAACTTTTTAATTGGAAGAATTTGACTCAAATTGAGTTGAGAAAGAAGACAGGAACCATCATAAATACTAAGGTTGTTTGCACCTGGTGGGACTCTCTATAGAAAAATGAAATGGGGTGCCGCAGGTAGTGCATTGTTGGGGCATCAGAGAATGAGCTTAGGGTCAAAACACTGGTGGGCAATATTTTCAATTTGGTCAATGTACAATATTCAATAGAACAATGAAAACAAGTGCACCTTGGTTTGGGAGATACTGATGGATTCCTGGGCAGTGGCACATTTTCCCATGATTATGGACTTTCAGTGGGTGTAGTCTATGTTGCTTTTGTGAGAGGTTGACACATTGTTTCAATAAGTAGCAATGCATCATAATTGCAGAAGAAGGTCAGACAATGTTATCAATACCTATTTGGCAGTTACAGAGTGTGATAGATGGATTCTATATCTTTGCTTGATCTCAATAATACATAAAAAACTCATATCACTTTGCAATTTTTGCAGTAATCCTGATGCTATGTAGGCCAGTAATTCAGGTGAAATTTCTGGAATTCTGCCAGAATTTACAAGCTAGGATTCCCAGGGCGTGTGATGCCCTGACATGTTTTGTGGCAAATACAAAGATGTAGATAGTATGTATGATGAACAGAGGTTTGTTGAAGGGATTCTTTGATTTTATTGTATTGAATCCAAGAAGAACAAGGCAGTGCTACAGAGGAACCCACAAGAGTGATGACGAACCAGACGTAATATTTGACCAATTCAAGATATTGATCAGAACTAAGTTTTAGATCATAAAGAGTCTGTCATTTCCTGCAGGAGGCCTACAAAACCAAATGATTGTGATGCAGTATAATCATTTCTGATTGATGATATTCTCATCTTCGAAAATAAGAAATGCTTGGTTCTATATCTGCGTGTTCAACTTGGTTAAATGTGAATGGTATTACAAGGATGACACAGTGAGGGTAGATGCAATGGGGACATATTTTGTCTCTAGGCACGCCATATTTTCCCTGTTTGATGGATCACGTACAATGGAAGATTGGGTTGTACTGTGGGCAATGTGAAGGCATCTTATAACCAGCTCCATTTTATTGGACATTGTACTGGGTACAATTGATACTTCATTGAGACCCACATCAAAATCATTGAATCCCATGCATGGTTAAGCAATGCCATGTAGTTGCATAACCTTGTTTTGTATTTGTAGATAGCTATATGCCAAAGACTGACTGCATCAATACTCAACTAAAAAAGAATACTTAGCAGCCCCAAGGTATCATGCAACTGAAGACCAAACTGAGGGTTGTTATCAAATACACTCTAGATTACGTGATCAAATTCCTCACAGGACTGTGTACATCTAGAGTACATAGAATAAACACACATACTAAATGGTTGTGAGCTGGATGATATTGTCACCCCCTTGTTGATCCTGGTATCCACCTAGGTGGGGATATCTCAGATGCTGATGTAGCCATTCAAGTTCCAATGTCCAGGAGGAACCAAACAGATGGCTGAGGTCTATGGGCAGACCTTGACAAGTCATGCGTGAGTAAGACAAGAAGTCCATCAACACCAGAACAACTGTAGATCATAATTCCTATTCTAGGCTTGATGTTAATACATCACTGATCTTTTCAATTAGATAATTAACTAGCTCACCTTCACCAAGTTGGTAAGGCAGACATGGTCACCTTCAACTGCTGAAGAATTTCAGATGAATGTTTGGATCAATGTCTTCCATCCTAACTTTAGATCATTTTTCACAGATCAGGAAGCATAGTGCCTGGCATTTCCAATTCCCCAAATCAGCACCACTTTGTAAGAAGTAGAATGGTTCACTTTTGATACAACAATAAATTCAAATATAGGATATTACACCATTATCATTAGGTTCGATCCTGATGCACCCCAAATCTGCACTATCATCTTGGCTTGGGACTTGGGGTGAATATTCATACCTCAACAGGCTACTGATGTGTACTGAAGATTCACAAGACATTTTTCAGTCAAAAGAGTCAGTGTTATTGGTGACTCACTTGTTTGTCAAAATATTATTAGATGGAATCACAAGAGCAGGCCTAGACACCCTCCTACAAAAAGTACAGAAAGTCCTTACCAGGTTGCAAGATGTCAGCATTAAGGTCAATCCCAGATATCAAAATTCTGTACCAATGACACAAAGTACTTGGGATACGTCTTACTAACACCATTAACTTGAATCAAAGATTCCATACATCTCTGGGAATGATTCAATACTAGAAAGACCTCTGGGCAAGATGTACCAAAATGCTTGCCTTGAGAACATTCTTGATGTGGCATTGTGCTAAGAATATATCTTTGCACATAAGTTCAATCACAACATGTCACACATTTTATCAGTAGGCCTAGTGCACTTCTCCCTTATGCAGATCTGCATCCGGAAGAAATTATTGGGATATGTAAGAAACAAAACTGAGAAATCATGATGAAATGTGCATAAGAAACAGAGAGATCAAAAGTAGAATGTGTGGAATGGAAGAGTGATCACCAATCATACAAATGCTATTGTGTCAAAGAAACTGAGAAATGAATTTTGTGTTGAGCGCATGTGTAAGAGTGAGCATGTTTGCTGCAAATGCAGATGCATTCTAGAAGTCCCAAATCTTTACTTTTATAGGTATTATTCTTGAATAGCATCTTACAGACCATCAAATGCATTATTCAAAATCATTACCAGGTAATCAGGTAGATGCATACTGAGATTTCCAATAGTTTTCAAAGGAGAAAAAGTATCTCAGTGAGCGAGAAGAAGGAGGATAGAAGGAGGAGAAGGAGAAACTCCAGCTCAGTATTCTGTTCAGCTAAGATTCCAAACAGTTTCTGCAAGATCACTGCAAACGAAAAACACCGGTATCCTCCCCGTACACTCAAGTGTACGGGGAGGTTACCAGAGCCCCCGGAATGGTATCTTCCGGTAACCTCCCGGTGCACTTCTGTAACCCTCCGGTAAACTAGTGTACGGGAGGGTTACCGGAGTCTACCGGGAGGTTACCGGAAATTTGAGACCAAGAGGAGCTTTCGGATTTATTTCTACGTACGATAGGAATTGGCACTTTTTTACAGGAAAACAGACTTCTCAGTAAGTCTTAGAATCGATATCAATCTAATTAGTGGCTATAACTGCATTACTTAGTAGCTAAAAAAATGTTTACCGGTGGCATACCGGAAGTGTACGGGAGGGTAACCGGAAGGTTACGGGAAGGCTACCAAGAGTACTGGAGGGTTACCGGAGATTACGGGAGGGCTACCGGAACGTTACAGGAGGTCTACCGGGAGGGCTACCTACTGTTGGACTACAATAATAGAGTATGTGTAATTTATCTCCACTAATATAATTAAATATACTACGTTAACATATTTTAGGGGCCCGCCCAACACATCGCCCACCAAAAGGACACAGGTGCCAAAATTTCAGCCCCAAGCTGCTCCAAGATGAAAAACGATACTGTGGACAATATTATCACCAAGGTAGAAGAAAATTAATTAATTAATTGAAACTAAGCTGAAATGAAAACAATTGTAATATAGTTTGACTTCAACAACTCACCATAAAAATTTACATGCCTCTGCCAAACGTTGTTGGCAACACGGCGGTGCAAGCATGAATGCCAAACTCAGTCTGTGGACTGAGTTTCGCTGTTCCGTGCCTGGCCTGAAATAAAATAATTGAAAATTAGATGTAGTCAAGACAAGTGTAAAAATAATTGTATTCCATGCAACTCACCTCTATTAATATACCGCGCTGCCAAATATTGTTGGCAACACGGCGGTGTAAAGCGAATCCCAAACTCAGTCTGTGGACTGAGTTTTGGGGATTTCTGAACTGGGCCTGTAACTATTTAATTGAAAAAAATTAACATGTGTTGAGTATAATAGGGTGAAAAAAGTTGAGTTCATGAAAACTCACCCCCAAATATACCTGCCGCTGCCAATTGTTCTTGGCAACACAGCGGTCCAAGGCGGAATGCCTAACTCAGTCTGTGGACTGAGTTTCGGCGATTTTGCCAGTAGACCTGTAACAAATTAATTGAAAAAAATTAGCATGTGTTGAGTATAATAGGGTGAAAAAAGATGAGTTCATGAAAACTCATGCCCAAAATATACCGGCCACTGCCAATCGTTCTTGGCAATAGGGGGGGTCCAAGGCGGAATGCCTAACTCAGTCTGTGGACTGAGTTTCGCGATTTTGCCAGTAGACCTGTAACTATTTAATTGAAAAAAATTAGCATGTGTTGAGTACAATAGTGTGAAAAAGATGAGTTCATGAAAACTCACCCCAAAATATACCGACCGCTGCCAATCGTTCTTGGCAACACGGCGGTCCAAGGCGAATGCCTAACTCAGTCTGTGGACTGAGTTTCGCGATTTCGCCCGTAGACCTGTAACTATTTAATTGGAAAAAAAAATGGACGTGTGGTGAGTATACTGGTGTAGAACATGAAGAGTTTTAAATATCTTACCCCAAAATATACCGGCCGCTGCCAATTGTTGTTGGCAACATGGCGGTCCAAGGCGGAATGCCTAATTCAGTCTGTGGACTGAGTTTCAACGATTTTGCCGGTAGGCCTGCAACTATTTAATTGGAAAAAAAATTGCCGTGTGGTGAGTATAATATTGTAGAACAAGACAAAATCTTGATTACTCACCCCCAAAATATACCCGCCGCTGCCAATTGTTGTTGGCAACACGGCGGTGCAAGGCGGGAGGGATAACTCAGTCTGTGGACTGAGTTTCGGCCGTTCCCATGATGGGCCGGTGAGGTATCAGTGATGTAATTGAAAAAAATACACATGTGTGATGTGAAAGCAGTGAGAGGGCGCACTGCTACAGTTGTGTCTGGGTCAAGCACCATTGTTGTAGTATGGTACCATAAGTAGATATACTAAACTGTATTATCATACGAATATGCCACACAAGAATTAGGTGACATGATACAAAGGAATAAGTAACAAACACGTAGACACACTACTCCAATTTTCAGCCCCACTTATTATTCTTATGTTTTGTTCTTATTCTTTGGCGCAGTCACTTCTGATAGTACCATATTTTGAAAATATGAATAGGCCCAAAACGCACTCACCAAATGAAATCATAGATCAAGCCTAGAATTGAAACCAAAACTAGGTGATCTTGCAGTTTACAACTCCTGATTTGCAAAATGTGAGTCATGAAACAAACAACCACTCCGAAGATATTTTTGCTTCAAAGCTTAGCGTGATAAACGAAAATGCGGCTTAAGTAATGTAAAAAACCGGTAACCCACCCGTACACTCTTGAAATTCGGTAACCTCCCGTACACTCTGACATTTTGCGAGTGTACGGGGAGGTCACCGGTGTTTTTCGTTTGCAGTGATGTTTTGCTGGATGCAAAGAAGAAAACATACTCTCGCCACTTCACCATGCTGTTTGGACGTCTCCTGTTAGATCTGTTTTGTGTCTAAGAATCATTGCTTAAAATAGAGGAAACAAAAAGATCAAGATTAAGCGTTAGCTTGAGAGATGTTGAGCATTCAAAAACTCATCAATGTCGAATTTCAGCTGGATATTGGATTCAAGATTGAGTTTTTACATTTCATCCTCCCATTTAAAAAACAAGATGGTGGTTGGGTGTCAAGCAAAGAGATTGATGTGGATTGGATTGTACATGACAAGATGTTGGTCTTGCTGACAATCAAATGTGTGTGAAATTGGATTCCATGACCACTGTGGAAGGATGCAACGTCGGTGGGGGGAGTGTGGCAGCCAAATTTTCCACTATTGGTGAAGTAGATGTAGGATTTGGATGTGGATGATGTTTTGGAGGATGCATTGATTGTTGTTGGGAATATGGAGCTTGTAGCACCCATGTCTTCTGTCGGGAGGGGAGGAAATAATTATGCTAAGCTGGGTTTGTAAGCGATAACAATGTATTGCAGTATGATTGATTGGAAGTATTGGGAAAATATAGTTAAAAACCAGTCATCTTCAAGAGACAATAAATCAATTGAAGTAAAAACTAGCCAAAATCAACAGGGCAATTATCATTAGTAGGACCTTTTGGATGATGACAGACCACCATTTTGTGAAAAAAAGACTGCCATTATTTTATACACAAAATTTTAGGTACATAGTAAATATTTATCTTGGGATAACAATTCTCCATGTTAATTGATATGAAAGTTGCCTGTTACATTTGATTGGTGAGAGAATAAATGGAGCTGGTACGAAAATACATCATAAAAAATCACAACATCAGGACTTACTACTTTTGGGAAAAGAAAACATTTTCTGTCCTAAAAAGTACTAGTGACAGCTGCAAGATTTTTTGCAGGAGGAAAAAATAGAAAAGCAACCCTTAGCTGCACCATGAGTTTGTATACCATGTTCAAGTTTTTGAATTGCCTTAGTCTCATTTGTTGAATCAGATGAAGCAGGAAGTTTATACTAAAACATTAGGCAGTGTGGTATGCACCCAACATTTACCCTACGTAGGTAAGTGCATAGCAAAATTGAGAGAAGTAGACATACACACATTGACATGACGTCATGTCTGTGTTGAGTGAGCATGGATTGAATATCAAGTGTG
The DNA here is from genome assembly GCA_013187285.1 of Cyclotella cryptica. Taxonomy (NCBI): domain Eukaryota; phylum Bacillariophyta; class Thalassiosirophyceae; order Thalassiosirales; family Thalassiosiraceae; genus Cyclotella; species Cyclotella cryptica. Next base: position 107,902 of record JABMIG010000302.1, read on the forward strand.
CGCAATGCATGCAGACATGATCTGTAATGATCAACTTGTCAATGTCATAGGAAATTTAGTTGCATCACAAGTTCTAAAATGTTAAATCTCTTAATCACTATCTTAACTAGGTTATCACTCACCTACATAACGGAATTACCTGTATTGGCGAAAGGTGAAAGAGTATCTCACCAAAGAAGGAGGAGAAGTAGGCAAGTGAGAAAACCTGCCTCTGAAAAGATCTTGATAAAAAGCAGTTGCTGCAAGATTTTTTAGCAGCTGCATGAGCTTGATAAACTGAAAGAAGTCTTGTTGTTTCCATGAAGTAATACAGAGGAAGCAGGCTAGCATGGGTATCCTGCTCATCTTGCTTCTGATGTATATAAAAGCATGAGGCAGCCTGTCCTTCACACTGCCCAATGATTTACACTGAGACATTGAAGGGAAGCAAGTGCAATGTTGTAGGTATCACTATGTTGCACACTTATAAAGTACCATTGAATGCAAAAGTCAATATCTGAGAGAAACCACAAATAACAAAAAGAGTTACCTACAGTATAACACGGATTATAGGTACCGCCGGATTATAAGCCCCAAGGGGCTAATTCTGTTGACATTCTGCTTTTCCAGTATTTACTCCACTCTAAGTGGCAATGCAAACAAAAAACATCGGTAACCTTCCGGTACACTCTCAAAACGTCAGAGTGTACAGGGAATTTACCGGATATTTCAAGAGTGTACGGGTGAGTTACCGGTGTTTTTATACATTGTATAAGCCATAGTTACATTTATCACGCTAAGCTTTGAAGCAAAAAAATCTTCCGAGTGTTCGTGTGGTTCATGACTGACATTTTGCGAATCACGAGTTACAAACAGGAAGATCACCTGTTGGGTCTAGTTTTGGTGACAATTCTAGGCTTGGTCTTTGAATTGTTTTGGTGATGGCTTATTGGTCCTATTTATATTTTCAAATCGGTTGGTTTTATATTATATATGTTCTGCCACTTTTTTGAACATCCCTCCATATAGGAATTAAATACCAATGTTGAGAATTCCTGTCCCACAAGTACGTCATTCACTGGCTAGGTGTCCAAATGGAAATTAAGTACAAATTTAGAGAATTCCTGTACCAGATGTATGTCTTATTCACTGTCTAGGCCTCTAGGAAGTATAAGTACTATCAGGAGTGACTGCGCCAAAAAATCTGAACACAAGAATAACACAAACATATCGGGGCTGAAATTTGGTACCGTGTGGCTACATAATTGATACTTATTCCTTGTATCATCGTACCTCACTCGACCTCTCAGAGGTCTTCATAATATTGACCGGTACGTACAATACCGAACCATAGCTACAACACAGGTGCTTGAACCAGCAGTAACTGTAGGGAGGGTGCCCTCTCACTTCTCTCTCACTTCTATCTCTTCATGCCCATTTTTTTCAATTACATTGATACCCCGCCATCCCATCACGGGAACGGCAAAAGCTTAGCCCGCAGACTGAGTTTGGTGTCCCGCCTGGCACTGCTGTGAAGCCAACAACAATTAGCAGCAGCGGGTATGTTGTGAAGGTGAGTAATTATGAACTCGCCCTGTTTTCTAACAATATACTCACCACACATCAATTTTTTCAATTAAATATTTACAGGCCTACCACAGGAACAGCCAAAACTCAGCCCACAGACTTAGTCTAGGTTGCAAATTACTGTTTTTGTTACTGTGACCAAAACCCCCAAAATATTACTGTCACAGTAATCATGGTAATTCCCCAAGAATTACTGTATATTCCCCAGTAATTTTGCAGGTGGAGTCTCATTGATTACCCTAACCCCAACCCTAAATTGATTTTTGTGAGACAGTAATTTCACTGCGACAAGAACCACCTTCCCTCCAAAAAAAGGCAATATTACCCAGTAATCCTAAATTACTGGGGAATTACTGGGTAATTTGCAACCTAGGACTGAGTTTGGCATCCAGCCTGGCACCGCCGTGTAGCTGACAAAATTGGCAGCGGCGGGAATACTTTGAAGGTGAGTCATTGTGAACTCATCCTGTTTTCAAGCAATATACTCACAACACATCATTTTTTTCAATGAAATATTTAAAGGCCTACCACGGAACGGCCAAAACTCAGCCCACAGACTGAGTTTGGCATCCCGCCTGGCACCGCCGTGAAGCGAACAACAATTGGCAGCGGCGGGTATACTTTGAAGGTGAGTCATTGTGAATTCAATCCTTTTTACACTTGTTTTGACTACATCTTATTTGAAATTAAGTTACTTTCAGGCCAACCATGGGAATGGCCGAAACTCAGCCCACAGACTGAGTTTGGCATCCCGCCTGGCACTGCCGTGTAGCCAACAACAATTGGCAGCGGCGTGTCAATTTTAAGGTGAGTTATTATGAACTCAACCTATTTTACAATTGTTTTGCCTACATCTAATTTTCAATTCAATATATAATTTCCTTCTACCTTGGTGCGGATGGCCCAGAGTATTGTTTTTTAGCTTGGGGCTGAAATTTTGGCCTATGTGGCATTAAGACTTGTTCTTTGGGAGGATGAAGGGGCGGGCCAAAAATTTATATGATGTAGTATCTTTGATTTTACTAGTAAGGATAAATTGCACATACTCCGCTCAATCTTACTGTAGTCCAACAGTATATCAGACCCGGTAGCCCTCCCGCACACTCCTGTTGCCCTCCCGTACACTCCGGTAACCCTCCGGTAAACCTCAGGTAACCCTCTGTACACTCCGGTAACCCTCCCGTACACCTCCGGTAACTCACCCGTACACTTCATGCATGCCACCGGTAAACAATTTTTTAGCTACTAAGTAATGCAGTTGTAGCTTCTACTTAGATTGATATCGATCCTAAGACTTACTGAGAAGTCTGTTTTCCTGTAAAAAATACCAATTCCTATTGTACGCAGAATAAATCCGAAGACTGGTTTAGGTCTGGAATTTCGGGTAACGCACCGGTAGACTCCGGTAACCCTCCGGTACACTAGTGTACCGGAGCGTTACAGAAGAGTACAGGGAGGTTCCAGGGGACTGCGGTAACCTCCCTGTACACTCAGGGGGGCTCCGGTAACCTCTCTGTAAACTTGAGTGTACAGGGAGGTTACCGAGTTTTTGTTTTTGTTTTTGTTTGCAGTGGGATTAAAAACCTCATGAGCAGTTTCTCCTTGTTACCAGCTACACACCCATATGTAGTGCTACGTGTGACTCCGGATTGTTGCCGAGAAACCTCTGATGCCACAAGAGGTCAATACACATCTCATGCATATGGTGGAGGGAGGGACAGCATTGCTACTTGTGACTCAGGATTGTTGCCAAGAAACCTCTGATGCCATAAGAGGTCAATACACATCTCATGCATATGGTGGAGGAATGGGCAGCATGGATGAGCAAGGAAGGGGTACAATATGCCTAACTCAAAGTAAATAGGATAACTTTCAAGAGACTGATAATTTTTCACCTGTTGAAAAAACTAACTTCAGTTGTATTATAAGTCCAATCAAAAAGTATCTTTTGATAATTGTGGTACTTATAATCTTGGTTATACAAATATTCATAAGAAGTTACATGAAGATACAATTTTATAGGTAAGCACAAGTCAAAACAAAGTATGACTTCCCGCATGCCTCAAATGATGGAATAATTACGTAGAGGTAAATTTGTTTCAGAGCGTGTCTTATGGAGGAGAAGACGATAATGATGATAATAATGATGATGATGATGATATACGCCGGACAATATTATAGAAACTTTTTACAATGGATTTACGTATAGTACCATGCCCTAACAAATATACATGCCCTAACACATATATGTACACAATGATATCACAATCGTGATGAAAGGTCTAACTTCGCACAGAAAAAAGTATAAGTATATTGAAAATTTGATACGATAGCCATCCAACGAGCTCAACAACCATCAAACAAGCCAAGCTGCCATTACATGAGCTCAAGAGTGATCAAAAGAGCTCCGCAGCCATAGCACGAGCTCCATGAAACTATTTTGACAGCGATCACACAAGCTCACCAGCCATTGCATGAGCTAGACAGCCATCGAACAAAATTGGCTGCCATTGCATGATCCCAAGAGTCATCAAAAGAGTGCAACAGCCATTACATGAGCTCCATCAAATGAGCGCAACGGCCATCGCACTAGCTTGGCTGCCATCGCATGAGCTCAAGGATCGAAAGAGCTCAACAGCCATTGCACAAGCTCCATCACTCAAATGAGCTCAACTGTCATCGCACGAGCTCAACAGCTATTGCATGAGCTCAGCTGCCATTGCATATGAGCTCAAGAGTGATCAGAACAGCTCCATTGAACAAGCTAAACTGCCATCCTATGAGCTCAACTCGCATTGAATGAGCTTGACAGCCATCAAAAGAGCTCCACGGCCTTTGCATATTATGCCTTAACAGTATTTGTGCTGTCATTGTTAGCCATTGCAGCAGCTTGTCAACCCTTGTATGAGCTCCTTCGCAATTGTTGGAAATACTGTAGTCATTCACTACCCTCTGATCTTTAACCTTCTGCCAAATATATGACGCCCGTTGCCAACTCAAATGAGGAACAAGCAAACTCACCATCAACAACATTCGGCACCAAAAAAGCCATCATACTGCTACATTGTACCAAATATTGGCTTCCACTTGTTAGCAAAATCAAACATCACAGCCTTGCGAGGAAAACCAACTCCCTTAAAGAACCAAAAAAGGTTTAATGCGGTAAGTAATGTTATTTGAAACAATGACCATACCTTGTAGCCACATGCACCATCCACCCAAACGATTGGTCTCCTGTGACAAACAAAATGACTCCAGCACACACCAATTCCGATCACGGTAACAAAATTGATTGCTTCTTGCAATCACAGGTTCCTCCGAAGCATCAGCATGGTTAGGGTTAGGACTGGCAACACAGGTTGGTTTGGCCTGTATGTCAAGACTATCCATCTTCTCTGTCAGCCTCTTCTCCATGCCACCCAGCCTTTTGTCCAAAAGAGAGGTATTGATGCAGCCATTTACCTTAACATTCTCATCAATTGCATCATGAACTATTGTCTTCAAGTCATCCCGCATACCTCTCACTTCAGTCTTGATCTCCTCACAAACTTCCTTTACATTGTTGATCTGTCACATGTGTGCAATCTTGCCGTTGTCCTTCTTCTTCATCTCTGATAGAAATGCCAGAAAGCAGCTGACATCCAGCCCAGAATACTTGAGGTCACAATGGTCCTGAGGGTAGTAATACATTGCAGGATCATCACGTTGCTCCTGTGAGATGATAACAGTGGCATGCTCAAAGATATCAGAATAATCAGTAAAAATATACCTGGACACGATAGTCCTTTCGGACATTTGCCATAATACCCTGTTTTGATGTATCAAAGATAGCATGTTGATGAGCTTTGGAGAGTCCTGCGGCTGTGATCACGGGAGTTGTGTCATCAGTTGATCGTTGGTGTGCTGGGATGCGCACACCCACACCACCACCATGTGCCATTGCTAAGATATTGGGGAGGAGGGAGAGGTGTTGCAATAGAAACGAACAAGGGTGTGATTGCTTTTAGAGGGAGGTGGGTGATGGTGGTAGTCGTGTTGTTGGGGATTCTGTTGATGAGTGGTTTGATGGTGATATTATGGTAAGAATATTTTTTGGCGCCCACAGCACAAGGGGGGGAGAGATTATGGCACTTGCATTTTAATGCACGTATATAGGGTATTTTGGGGTGTAGGGGGGACAAGGAATATCATTAAACATTTTTATGATTTTGACATTATCTTTTTCAACGGTGCTGAGAAACCACACTTCTGGCACAGCTCACGTGAATTTCAGACTAGTTAATATCATACAAAAAATTATGTGACAACAAAGGAATTGCAGGAATTTTTATGATATGGAAGGCTGTTGATGACGATGATGATGAAGAAGAAGAAAGAAATGAAGATTTTGGGGAGAAGATGAAGAGGGAGAAGGACAAGGACAAGGCCTGTGTTATGGTACAATATGAACTGCCTTTCAGATTTTTCAAGAAAAAATCTTGACATGTCTAGGAGAATAGAACCTAGGGAATCGGAGGCTTTGGGATGGTTCAGCATTTACGTTCTTGTCAATTATATGGGTACGACAATTCTTTCTTTGTTTGGGCGCGATTTCCCATAATTTTGACGCCCTCAATTGTCGAAAATTAGAAATATAACAATATCTCACTAGTTTCTTTGAGTCTGGAATGTTGGAATAGCTGATATTCTATCCTCATACATGTATGTAGTCAACATGTTTCTGTACAAATTCATCCATGGAATCCTTCGGCTTCTATATAAACGACTGAAAAAGAACAACTCCGAGATGATAAAAAGTGGGAGAACATTATTTTGTGTACCCTGTTATAGCCCAGTTATAAGGGGAGTAGAAGCCTTTCTCTCTTAGCTTCCTTTACATGATCCAAAGCGCACAGACCTTTATGAGGACACACACTACCTAGAACATCTTCACTTTTGACCTCACAATTTTTTACTCGAGTTCAAAAACAATTGTACCACCCCATAACAACAAATAGCTAACGATGAAAGTCGCGGCATCCATCTTACTGCTAGCTTTTTCTCTGGCTACTGTTTCCCAAGCCCGTTCTACGATTCGTGGATTAAGCGATGCGTCCTCGACCCCGACAACTTCCGCGACGACGTACCTTCCAACTTATGAAGGCGCATTCAATGAAACTAATGATGATTCACAGGGTCCTCCTGCGGAACAACCTACACCCGATGAAGTTATGTCTGTTCAAGAGTCCTCTACCGAGACCACTGCACCAATTGAAATCATGAAAGATACTCCTGAAGCTGGTCTAGGGACAGCCGCGGCATCATTTAATGAAACGGACGATGAACCACTTCCTCCTGCTAGACCAGAGCGCAATGACACGATGAGTACTGCTTCTTTGTTCTCTGATGGCGGCGACTCAAATGAAACCTCTTCCCTCAACCACGGAAAGGATGGCCCTCCTCCGGCTCATTTTGCTGATGGTGGAAACTCTAATGAAACCTCTGCTGTACATGATCATGGCCCTAAGGGTCCTGGCCTCGAGCAAGATGCAGAGGGAAACTTTACAGCAGCAAGTACGGATGATGGAGGTAACGTGGAGGACAATGCTCGCGGTCCTCCAGCTCCACCTGACTTTCAAGCACTCGTTGATGACAAATGCGCCAGCTTTGACTGTTCTGCTGCTGGCAACTCCACTTGCCCTTCACCCAATCAACCCTCTGACAGAAACGCGACTGAAGATAAAGGACCCCTTGGACCTGGAAAAGGACCTAAACGTGAACTTAAACCAGGCGCAGAGAAACCCGACCCACAGGAGTTGTTAGCATGTGCTTGCTGTGAAGGAGTCACAGTAGAGGAGTTCAACTCAACTGGTGTCGACGTTAGTGGTTTGGCTTTTCTTGTGGGATACAACCCGTCTGCGGCCACATTATCTGATAACAGTGCCAACTTGAACAGCCTTGTATTCTCGTCGTCCTTTGCGCTTGTTGCGACGGCAGTCTTGGTTTTGTTTGTTTAGAAACCCGAATGTCTGCTGTCGTGTTACGTCTGTGCTGAAGCTTTTCTAAGGGGTGTCGACGAATGTAGGTAACATTAGAACGATGCATGGAAAATTTACTCTGTGAATATTACAGCTCATTACTGTCATGCGTTTTCTATCTGTATCCGTACTTTCATCTTTGGATCAGACCCATCACCATTTGGAACACAAGCAAAATACCTGAGCACAACCTCTATACTAAGATTCCATCGAGGAAGTAAACCAAACATTTACGGCAGATTTCCTGTGTAAATTCTACAAGAAGTAACACTGGTAAAAAATATTAGACGATGATTTTTTTTGAAGTCATTAATCAATACATCATAACATTTAGAGCAATCATGTTCCGTTAATGTTCAATGTCATCTGGAGATCTAATTTGATCGCCGAGTTAAATTCTTTAACATTGGTATCAGTCAGTTGTGTTCCTAACTTGAATATGTATTCTTTACTAGATAGTCCATCTAAGATCAAATGCGAGAAGATTTAACCAAGAGTGCAAGACGAAGTAATCGGCATACCTAATAATGACTCAACCTCGATCCGCCTCCGGGGACTTGTCCTTACAGCACATAATATTCCCTGTCGCCGCTCTCAATCCTTCCTCGTCCAATCCAAACTCACTCTCCTCACTAGCATGCCAACACGAATTCTCTTTCCCGGTTCCTACCCAATTTAAACCCTCCCATTCTTTCATTGGAGCCCATGCCATCAAAGCATCGCTTGGACACCCTCCCATGACTTTTCCTGCTGGTCCTTTCGGACAATATGCGACGTAAGGACAGATGGACCGGTTGCCAGCTTTAGTCCGGCAGAATTCCTCTGCTTCGGATATTGTGGTCCCTGACCAACCATAGGCACGGTCGAACCAGAGGGGTTCAAAGAAGGACACAATTTCGTCAAGATCAGATTGGGTGATTTGGTCAGCGGATGGGTTGTCAGAGTTTGAGAGAAGCGGGTCTTTCGGGAAGTTTTGTGCATGCTGGAATTCTTCATTTTGGTTGTTGGCTGTAGATTGGTCATTTGATTGTTGATTTGGCTCGGTATTTTCTTCATTGCTATTTGTGAGTTGGCTATCGTCAACTTGATTACTCTTCACTTCTTGGTTATTTTGGTTTGATTCTGTCTCTTCATTGTTACTTGAATCTTGAGTTTCATCATTCAAGGTATGTGAGCCCACACTTTCTTTCCCCTGTTCATCCTCTTCCAAACTAGGAGGCCTATCGAGCCAATCACTCCCTAACGCCTCTTCGTCCTGAATTTCTGGCAATTTGGGCAGTGTTACATCCTTGGCATTTAGACAACACATTATGTTTCGTGTGATTTCTTCATCGTCTTGACCAGTCAGTCCCCATCGCGGCGAGTTGCCATGGAGTGTCGAGTACAGTTCGCAAGTTTTGGGACTACCCACTTGGACTAATGGCACGGCCGGATGAACAAAAAGGTAAAGGTGATGTGCGTTTCGCAAATGAGATATTGAAATTCTCAAGTTCCAACAAAATGTCGCAACGAACGCAAGTAAACACGACTTCATTCTAGTATCACTGTTAGAGGATAAACAAATGACTCACCCCAAGCATTTTTTTCATCCAATATGGGCGCCCAGCTGACATCATTTTCATTCTCGCCTCTCGTTCCACCACTCGGCGCATACCCCACTCCCAAGGGACAATATGCCACGTAGGGACACGGCACCCGTTTCTCCATGGCATCACAGAATTCAAACGCTTGCAAATACGCAGTGCCGTTCCATCCTCTCGAACGGTCGAACCAAAGCGGATGAAAGGAGGTAGCTACCACTTCGTACATTTCAGCTTGTTCTTTGGTTAGTTTCGGCGGACCCACATTGCCAGTGTTGCTGGCCACTGCAGATGGCGAAGTAGACCTCTTCGTTCGTATCGACAACCCCACAAACAGCAGGAATACCAAGACAGCTAAGATTCCCGATTTAAATGTCAACCTTCCACACATTCGGTAGCGATAGGCTTTTTTGCGATCTTGGTCATAATCGTAATAGGTGCAAAAGTCGGGCCAGGGGCCATGCATTGAGAAATCTTCGGGAATGGGCTGCAGCTCGCCCTCTGCACGCAAGGTCACGGCTGATCGCAGTGTGACACCGCTGCTACTGCCACTGCTGCTGCCCACGCCGCTATCCGAATATCGCTTCCAAGTAGAGGCCGGAATAGGTGCTTCGGGGGGGTCTGCTAACGCGGGGCTGGATGAGAACGAAGAGTCGTCCTCGTCGTCTCCCCATCCTACCTTGGGGAGTTGTATTGGCCGTTGGTTGTGGTCTTGGGGGGTTAGGAGGTCAGCGGCTCCGTTGGGGGTATTCATTCTTGTTGTTACGGAGAGTGTTGGAGTTTGCGGGAGATAGATGCTAACGATGCTTGGTAATGGACGAAAGATTGTTTCGTGAATGCTAAAGGCGATTGGACAAAAATAATACGCCCATGAGGGATGTGATGATGATAGGATGATGATGCATCGAGATGCATTGTACTATGGTATGGTACACACAAGAGTGTCCAACATGGTATCATTTTCTACCGTAACTATTATGTACAATACGTACAACAGAACGATGATGATAACTGCGAGGATTTCACACTGATATTACACAAAGTTTCCCCTCTACTACATACACCCCTCCTGAATAATACAAAGCAAACTATTGAAAACATCACGTGCAAAATCGAGAGAATTTTATCCACTCAAGAGTGCATACTTGGCATAGCATTTTGCAGCCCCTATCAACCCATACAGAGAAAAATCATCAACAACTAAATCCTCCTGTTGTACTGTGTCCCCGTGTGTGTAACGGCTGGTGGCCCCACGAATTGAGCATGGTGGGGGGGGAAACGTTCCACAATAAAATCAGCGTTCCACTAAAATAGAGTTCCCCGTAAGTTCCGCTATGTTGTGTGACATGATAGAAAAAGATGATGAAGTGCGATTTCTGTTTGATCACAATCTCTAAACAACCTTCAGTTGTATATAAGGACTGTTGAACTTCAATTTCAGTGCAACTGAGGATTCTAAGTGTATGAAAAATGATAAGACCATGTATAGATGTTCATAGTTAATTCACGTTTTATCCTTATGATCTAGAGAGAAATAAATTCGGGAGTAAAAGCGAAACAGATTTGATTTCCACCCAGTTCAGTTGTACACCATGTACTGCAAGTGAAGAAGAAGAACAATCAGTGAATCGTGGTTAAAGAAAAGCAAACGAGCAAAACTAGCTGACATACCTTCGGTGTAGAACTAAACTTTTTGTACCCCTTCACCACCTTATTGACACTATCCAAAAAGTCTTTCTCGCTGACATTCTTCCTCCTCGCACGGATTGCAAACATCCCCGCCTCCGTACATACACTATGCAACTCTGCTCCAGTTGTATTGGGACACAACCTGGCAATCAGCTCAAACCGAATGTCTCTGTCACAATTCATCCTCTTGGAATGAATCTTCAAAATATGTCCTCTCCCTTCCAAATCAGGCAGACCAAACTCAACTTTTCTATCCAATCTACCCGGCCTCAACAATGCCGGGTCCAACGTATCGGGCCTATTTGTTGCCATCAACACCTTAATATTCCCCCTGGCGTCAAACCCATCCAACTCTGTAACAATCTGAAGCATCGTCCTCTGCACTTCATTATCACTCCCGTTCTCATCTCCGCCCGTCCTGGCCCCTCCAATGGCATCGACTTCATCGAAGAAGATGATACATGCTCGTTTGGAACGGGCCATGGTGAATAGTTCGCGGACCATACGTGCTCCTTCGCCGACGTATTTTTGGACGAGTTCTGATCCGATGACGCGGATGAAGCATGCGTCCGTTCGGTTGGCTACGGCACGAGCAGTTAGTGTCTTTCCTACGGATGGAGGTTGAGATTGTTGAGTGAGATGATGGAGTATAATTGAAAACTGTGAGCATGTGAGCCCACAACAAACATGGAACCACAAACATCACGCCAAGCCACAATGTAACTTTCCGCGTCAATCAAAGTATCAAAATAGGGCATGCGACTCACCAGTCCCTGGAGGACCATACAGCAACACCCCCTTTGGCGGCTCGATCCCCAATGCCACAAACCTCTCGGGATGCAAAAGCGGCGTCTCCAAAACCTCCCTCAACTTCTCCATGGCCTCCTTCGCCCCGCCCACGTCCTCATAGGTCACATCGGGCTTCTCCTCCACCGTCATGAGCGACACCGTGGGATCAATCTTCGGAGGAAGGGGATTTGAATGGAATACTTGGCGCGATCGACGCCAACGCGCATTCCCTCTTCAATATCAGTGGGCGCCACTTTTTCTCCCAGGCCCACCACGAATTTGGCAATCTGCTTGACGTTGATCACGTACTTATTCCCCGCGAGCTGCGCCGTGGGCAAGTTGTTGCTGTTGGCGTTGCTGCCGGCGGCGTTGGCGTTGTCTTCTTCGCCCGCGATGATTTTGGTGCAGCGGGCCACTTGCAGCGGGGCCTCCTCCTGCATCATCTGCTTGTCCCCCACCAAGTCCCACTGACTGGGCTGACTGAGTCCCGTGTCGCTCTCCTTGATCCCGATGAGGTCTTTGACGGTCTGCTGGTGCTTTTTGATTTCGTCCTCGATCTCCTTGATGGGCACGGTGTAGGGCCCGAGGCCATAGGATTTCAGGAGGGCGATGTCCTCCGAGTCGAGGGGGCGGGGCGGCGGACTGGTCGTCGTCGTCTTGGACGTTGCGGGTTTGGCATTCACCGGCGGTCATGGTTGCTGTTAGTTGGAGTGCTGTGGCAGGAGATGTTGTTGTAGGAGGCAGGCAAAGGCAGGAAAGATGATGATCGATGTTGACGAGGAGCGAGCGACGGCAGGCGTCATGGAAGTGATAGGAAGAAGGGCGAAGAAAAAATGGGGGCATACAGATTTGTGGGCGAAACAGCTAAATATGTTATCTAATTAGGAATATCACGTAAGAGTGGTACAATAGATATTTTTGTCAAGTACGTGCCTACCTATCTAGATATCTACCTACTTACCGCGTACGTACTTACAACCGTTATGAAATACGAAACATTATGGTGTACGGTATCGTTCATGATGTTGTTCCGTCATTCATGCTTATACTCTCACGCTTCTATCATTCCTTGAAATGGTGTTTTCGTTCGACGGTCTCGACAGCAAATGAAAACGGCAACACAAACAGGGACGAGTCGCCACGACGACGAAGCGGCACACAGCTGTAAACGAGTCAGCCTGCGGCATCTTCAGAAATCAAAATAATCTGTCCACGAATCGTCTCTCCATTACAATAGATTACTATTACAATGAAGGGCCAAAGTGACAGCACGACTCATACCAACGGTCCCGAAATCAATCATTGGTCATGGTGGGGTGGCAACAGCAACAAACGAAAATCCAACGATTGTCAAAACAAAAAAATGTTATCCGTACCAGACTTTGTGTCCGATGCCTTCAAGTCGGTCGAGAACAGCACGAACAATTGCGACGACGACATGCTAGAAAAGGTAAATGCCGCAATAGATGACAGAATCAATGAATTGAGTGGATTGTTCCGGTCGAGACATTTGGAATACGCGAAGAAAAACCGTCGAGACGAAAGATCCATCCGAGAAATGAAACGTGCAACAGAGTACACAGACCAACAATTGATAGATTTGGTTCTGGGAAATACCGGCTGTACAGAAACTCACTTGTCACCACCTCTTGATGGCGATGCAGACAATAGCATTCTTCGTCATCACAGTGACACCATGACAGAAATTAGGGCAGCCTACCAACACCGTCGAGAAGAGCTACGTGATATGGCAAAATCTTATCTTGAAAGTCACAGAAATAACGGTCGGTTTCCATTTTGGCCGCCAGATCCACTCGATGGTGCAGCAATGAATGGACAACCGAGAAATCGAGATGGAAATCACGCGGCAAGTCGTGACGTGCATATTGATGAGCATGGTCGATTAGTTCGTAGGAATCTCCTACAAGACGGTGTTGGCCAACAACGTGACCGTGATCCAAATAATGATCGATCGGAGCAGGTTGGCGAGAACAGTGATTTGGTGGATGCGTCAGAGACTTTTTGGAAGTTTCATTATCTGGCGAAAACTCAGCGTGACAGAAACTTTGATACAACGTCGAGTAGGGAAGAACGAAATTCTTCCCATTCATTTTCAAGTGGACTTGATACAAGTAATCATACCGGACACCATCCACCTCTTCCTCCTCCAGTGCATCAACAACATGAACTGCATCAACTATCACTGCAAATGGAGAGAGATGCACAAAATGCAATTGAACGGGCATTGGAGCGGTATAGAAGACAAAGCAATATCAACTCGAGTAGTACCGAAGACGTCAGGGTTTTTGAACTTATTCCTATCCCGTTGGTCCGTCAAGAAAATCAAGGCAACAACGAGCAGCAGCGTTGGTTCAATAGATTCCTACAAAGAAATCAAGCAAATGGTGCAGCAAACAATCCTGCTGGAGACATTGATAACGGTCGTCATCTTGCAAGAATGGGCCCCAACAATGCTCCCTTGCAACGACAGCACGGCTGGATCGATCTTCGACTGGCCTTTCGTAGAATTTGTTTTGCAGTCCTTACTGTCGTGGCTGCATTCATTTGTACAATGCTTCAAGGCGTCCCCATGGATTTTGGCGATGACGTTGTGTATGTGAATGGCGTAGAGGTGGATAGAACCTTGTTTACTGGTTTGCTTGGACCTCATTTTACAGGTTATCATCATGTTGGGAGACCCACAGCAGCCTCACAGCAATATGACTACAGAGTGCTCAAAGAAGGAGAGGTAGAGGAGATGTCTAACTTGGATCACTTTTTGAAAGAAATCTTTGAGGATGAAGAGGAGCAGCAAGAGAAAAATCTAATGGAATATGTCAAGGATCGCGATATTTCCTGTAATGGTTCTAGTTAATGCTCTATTAAGTCACAAATAAGTATGTCATTGTATCAAGGTCCAGTCATGTGGCCGCCTCGTGGTTGCGTTGAAACCTTGGGAAGAACCGTGCAAAAAGAAAACAGTACCTTGCATTGGGGCTTATTGCAAAAACACCTTGTTAATAACTGATTTGTTGGTGAATTATCACAAAATACTTCCTTTGGTTGGAGGTAACGTTTGTTTGAGAAAAATCTTTACAGAAATTCAAATAAGTCACATGGTTTTTATATTCAATTGATTGAAGCAACCTTGCTTACAGCACAGATTGGTGAAAAATCTTGTAGCAAAGAATGAAAACACATGATGGGATAACTGCTGAACTGTTGGACCCCAAACTGTGAGGTGCCATTCTCAATAGTGCGATCCCCCTTCTGAAGTCAAAGAAGGCAGGTCCCTACTGAAATTACACAAATTACATGGTGGTACAGCACTAACCAAGCAAGAAAGCTGCACATGTGACTGAAAATCAATCTTTATTGTGTTTCAAACCCCCAGCAAAGTGTCGCCACAGTCTAGGGAACAACACCCCTATGTTCCAACTGAGAACACCCATATGTTCTACTTATCTGAATACGCTGGTGTCAAACTCTTGACATACGTTGGATGGTGGGTTTCCTACAAAAAGAAGGTGAAGTCGCGTAAGTGACGAAAACGGCATGTGACCTCAGTTGTAGGCAAGACAGAGCTACAAGTTGTTGAGATTTTCAAAAATTACGAACATCTCGATGAAATCACCTTGCCAGTGATGTTCAAAAATTGGCCATGAACTAAAAACCAGGGATGTGCTGACAGCTATGACAGACAAATGTTTGTACAGGGTGAACCACTAAATGTGCAATGCTTGTATGAACATCACAATGCAGGTACACCAAGTTCACCACTGCAGTGCACTATACTCTTGTTGTGTATCATAACAAAGCGGTCAATACAGTTGTCAGCAATAGAGTTGATACTAATGAGCATTACAGCTCCAATATCAACATGTCACTGAGGTGTCTCAATTAATCGAGAACCTGTTTGATTGAGCTCAACTGGCTAGGACACACACCTGTCTCCCGTACTCATTTGTTCAGGACGGTATTATACCGTATTTTGAGAGAGCAAAGCGTAGTCCAAATACGGGTAAGAAAAAGAGAAGCTTACCTTGTAGACAGGAGGTGTTAGTTAGCAGTCCTTGTCAGATTTGAGTGAATGACAAACAGTACAGTACATACAACAAAAATTCTTCAAATAGGCAGAAAATGGAGACCTTGTTAGGAAGCTGTTACAGCCTAAAGCATTCAGTTCAGGAACAATATTGTCATAATCTAATGACACACAATAGCTTGAAAAAGCCGCCAAACACTGCATAAATGCTGTAACTCATCATTGAACCTAATAGAAGTCACAAGAAGGACACAAACTGACTTGCATTGACATATGAGCATTGCAATGACAATCATCAAAACTGATTTTGATATCGTTAATTACTGGTTGATGACCCACAAGGCAACATTCCCATGTATATATAGGGGCAATGGGCAAATAAACAGCACATGCCAACATCAAGGATAATATGACAGTATCTGTAAGAGCCTCAACACTTTAATAACTTGACTTGGTTGAATATCTGCAGTGTTTCAAGTGAAATCCTGAACTTCACTTTCTTGCCCCATGTGCATCATTTGACATCCAGTGTAAGTCAACTAGAGTCTTTTAAAGAAACCCAGGCATAAACCTTATACTGGTGATCAGCATCGGTCTATCAGGGTCATGTTTGACCTGCTGAATTGGCGTCCCTAACAAGCAAAAATGTAAAGTTCACTCGTTACCTACTTTATATAGTGCCTACCACCTCATGTAGGCAATCAAAAGAACAACATCAAGTTTGACATTCCTTCTTGCAAATTTACTACACTAAATGGAGACTTAGACAACACCAAACTGACAAAGTTTCAGTTGCATGGTTGGTGTATGCGATGGTATAGTGAACAAATGTATAAATGCCCAATATTAACATTCAGTCCATATGAATATGATATTTGGTCTATCACAAATTTCATACAATAGAACAATCAAAGTTTTACAAGAAAGCCAACCATTTCTGTGGTTGCTTAGGAGAGCACATTAAATACAACATAAGGTCTTATGACCAATGTCAAAACTTCAATTCTCCCTCTTGATCTAGGACTTATACTATGTCATACAGCAGCATCTTTTCCTGCACACCAGGTTATTGGTTGCTAACACTGACTCAAAAGAGATTTTTTCCTCAAAAAGGATTTCAATTTTTCCATGAGCCACTCTGATTCTCCAATTGTGGGGGCAAGTGACATAGGCCAAGTATCCATGAACCTATGTACAGTTCATAAGCTTCCACTTGAAACCTCAAGAAGCCCTATTCACTTTGTGCAATACAAAGAAAGCACAAATATCATAAGATATTGGCATTCAAGATGCAATGTACAAAAGATGTTTACTTTCTCAAGAAAACCAGCACCTAGGAAAGGTGTTTTAGAGAAAAAATCCAAAATAGAACAGATCCTCATGTCAGTTTGAGAAAGGATCAAGTCTTTCAACTGATACAACTGACATCTGAAATGCACCCATGCATGGCATATCCAGTACACCATGCATTTTGATTGGGCAACAATTAGCTCACAAATATAATTTCAGATTTCAATTAATCTTTTCCACTTCAACTTGTTCCTAGAAGTGGCTTTGGTCAAGGAATGCCAGAGAGGCTGGCAAGTTCTACTGCCTGTTTTCATCAGCAAGTTCTTTGACACCATCAAATGGGGATTTCAATTTCAAACCAATACCTCTCTATCCAGCTCTACTGGTGGTGTCATATCCACATGGTATGCTGCAAGAAAGAATATGTAGACCAGAAGAAGATGGAAAATGTGGATGAGAAGGAACCTGATGGAATCAGTAGCACCCTTTTCAAACTAGTTTTGTGCTAGACCACTGAGAAATGTTTTCATGTGTCATGTGATGGCCTGCTTCAAAGAGTTCAAAGGAATGCTGTGGGGCCAATCTATTGTAGTCTACGGAGACCACAAGAATCTCATGCAGAATGCACTATGTTTAACCTGTGACAGGATGTACCATTGGCGCTTACTGCTATAACAATATGGTCCTGAAATCATGTACATCAAGCATTTCACGCCTTAACTTTGGTCCAATAGTGGACGTCAAGAAAACTAGATGACCTTCACAAATTCTGGTCTCATTACACCATGCAAGCAGTAAAGGAAACATTCCCATCCAAACACACATACCTAATGAACTTTGTGTTTGTGAACCACAGCAAAGCGAATGCTATCTCTCTCCTGAGAGTTTCGGAGATTGCAGCAGCTCAACACAGGGATAATAAGCTAGAAAACCTCAGCTGGTAGAAAATGTCCAAGTACTGTGCAAAGATGGCAAACTAGTTATCCCACAGGAACTACAACAGTGTGCAGTGCAGTGGTACCACCACTATCTGCAACATCCAGGGACAACCTGTCTTGAAGATACTCTTTGCGCTGCGATGTATTGGAGAGGTTTGCGACATTCAGTTCGCACCTTTGTCAAAAAGTTCCATAAAGGCCAAGTCAACAAACGACACCAACAAAAGTGTGGTAAATTACCAAGAAAACTAGTTGTGTCAAAGCCCTGGGTGTCAGAGTCCTGGTCGGCGGAACACACCTCAGTGTAAGAGATAGGGCTAACAAAGGCAGAATCAAATAAACTAATTGGTAGTTTGATAAACAGTGAAATTATGATTATTTGATTCTGCCTAAAAGCTCATGTAACAATCAACAAAAAGCATGTTGGCCTTGACAAAAGAGTCTTGTGGAGTGGCAAGACAAAGACAGGAACAGAAGAATTTGGGTGTCAGAACAAACTCTGCATTCCAATGGAATGAATGGTTCAGCCTGAAGACCGGACGAAGGACAGAAAATAGATATGCAAAATGACAAGAAAGATGAAAGAAAAAGAAAAGCCAAAATCTTCCATTTGGGCACAGCCTTCTCGATACTACTCCTCAACACTCCCTCTCCAGGTTTATGGTAGGTCACTAACCCATCAGCATCAGTAAATGCTGCAAGTGATCAAAAGAAGCAAGAGGCAAACTTTTGGTAAAGTGATCGCCAAGTTGATTTTTCGTGTCAATGTTGACTAGAGTGATACGTTGAGATTAGTCCACCACTTTCTCATAGAACCAATGGTACTTGATGGCATAGTGTTTGGAGCAGGGAGTCATGAGGCAAGGCTCCAAAAGTGCAAGAGTCAGGGCGCCCACGTTGTCCTCGTGTATCTTGCAATGAATGTTGGAGGTGAAGGAGGCATCAAGGCCTACAGCAGCACTGAGCTCATGTATGACCGCAACAAGGGGAATGAGGTCCTTGCATGCCATGCTGAGGACAAGGTACTCAGCTTCTATGGTAGAAAGGGCAATCTCAGTCTACAGATGGGAGCGCCAGATGACAGGACAACCAAAGGCCAAGATAACATAGACAGTGCGGCTGTGGGTGCAATGGGGGTCCAGGGAATCCTCATGTCCATAGAGACCAGCAAAGTCAGTATCAGGGTAACAGTCCACGCGAGGTTGAGATGATGGGGACATAATGAGCCCTTTATCCATGGTTCTTTTTAGATACCACCCAATGTGGATGAAGGCCAATTTGTGGCGGCGAGTTGGATGGAAGGTATACCAAGCACACTGGTGCACTACAAAGGCTATATCTGGGCTTGAGTGACCACTGAGGTAGAGCAACATGCCGATTGCCGCTGCATAGTTAAAGGAGCCGGAAGCCAGATTACCAGCAGCATCCTTAGGAAGTGGTGACGTCTTGGCAGGATTGCCGATTGGCGAGGAAAGGTGCTGCAAAGACCTACGGTTTCAGAGATGCATTTGGTGAGTCCAACTTGGAGGAGAGTGATCTAGGGACCAGACGAGGTGGAGGTACGTACAATATCCACACCAAGAAATCCTTGGCATTGCCCTCACAACAAATACAAATGCCAGCAGTCTGGAGGCGGGAAATGAGAGTATCAATCTCAGAATTAGTAAGAGAAGGCCATCCACATAGACCACTACCACCATGGATTTACCAACAAATAGACCCTTGGGCCCCAAGGTGGTCAGATAAGTAATTGAAGAAGTTCCAGGGGGATTGGCAAAGACCATAGACAGATTTCTTGAGCTTCAGGACCAGATCACCATCACATTGAAATCCAACTGGTTGACGCACCCATATATGTTCATCAGGACCAAGAGGGGCTTGACCAAATGCTGCTGTGATATCAGCCTATGGGCAGAAATGAGATTCATGCGAGTAGCCAACACCATCATGGACCGGAAAGTGGTCCATTGGACAACCAGAGCCCAGGTTCCAAAGAAGTCAACACCTTCCACCTGTCTGTCACCATGTATACAGAAACAAGTTAGGCCGTTGGGGAACTGTTTGGGTGAAACACCCATGTGCTGGGAAGAATGTGCATCCAGGGTTTGCAGGGAACAAGTTCCCATGTGAGTAAATCAGTTTCCTGGGTGTTAACTCAGACTCCATAGCGTCCCACCATTTTGCGACATGAGGACTATTGATGGACCATGACATAGGCCAAATATCTACCTTAACTGGTAAACCCAAAGAGGTTCCACCAATGGTCCTCTTCCCTTTGTGTAACACAAAGGAAGTACAATAGTCATAAGATATTGTTTCTGGGAAACAATATTCAAAAGACAATTTCTTTCTTGGGAAACACCCATATACATTCTAGGTGTTTCTTGGACAAAATATCCAAGAGAGGATTTCTTTCTCAGAAACCTTCTCATGGGACAGTTCCTGTTGGCAGTTGAGAGAAAAGGAGCAGTCATGGAACTGCCCAAAATTACCTCCAATCTCTAACAGGATCACCTGTGCTTGGTGATGCATGGATTACTTAGTGTACCATGCAATACCTATTTCAGTAGTGTAACTCTCATAATAAAAATCTTTCAACCACATGTATCTACCCGTTTACTACATAGTAAAAACTACATCAAAATGGCTTAGGTCACTATCAATTGATAGCCTTCGCGCAATCAGATCGGATCGTCTGTCTGTCGTTCCACCATCCATCATCCATCAGCTGTTGTCAGTGGTTGACCATGGTGGGTTCATCTGTCCGTTGTCCATTGTTGCTCGAAGCCGTAAATACACTTGGTGTGTAACACGTGGCGCAACTTGTGCTGCTTGACCCCAAGAGTACCAACAGCCACAGCTGAGCCCCGAGTCACGTACTCAGCCAGTTGAAGTGAGTTCACTCACAGGCCAGCACGTGTTTTTGAAACACGTAGCGAAAAAGAATTCCCCTATATGTCAATGAGGACTAGATCCCACTTGACACGGGTATACTCCGCTTTTGTTAGCAGAGTGTGCATGTAGCACAGAGTGCACTTGCTGTAAAAAAGACCACTTGTGACATATCATACGTACTTGTGGCACGAATGCTTACGTGCCTATTAGGTAGTAGCAGCCCCTCATTAAAAATGAGGAGGCAATAAACATAAATGCCTCGGTTCATTTTTTTTCCGAAAGAGCAGTATGTTTGTAGTCTATTTTAGACCAAAAACACAATTAGACTTAAAATTAGTCCGTACCCATGATCACATGCAGATGCAGTGACACCACGGAGTACTAAGTACTTATAGCCTTAGGGCAGTACAAAATAAAAGATCTTCTAGGGCATAAAATGACCCTATGAAGAATCGTATGGTCTCTAAGGCCTAAAAAGCTTGCTCGTGACCCCCGAGAGGTTTCTGTCACTTGAAAGACTCGCGATCCCCCTGGAAGCTCGCGGTTCTCAGGTTTCCAATGTGTAAGACACATCCTCAAGGGAAAATGAGCCCGCGCAGGACATAGTCCCACGATCGTGGATCAGCCCCATTCAAATGGGAGCGCGTCATGGCACAGCCCATTTCACAAATCGCTTAGCGACACAGCCCTCGCGATCACGATCTGAAAAAAACGACCACATATCATGTGTCCTAGACTCGCTGGGCTCAGCCCTTGTGCACGATGGACCAGCCTAGGAAAGAACATTGTTCTACTCCTCACATGGGCATAGGAGCGCAATATATTGCCGCATCCCGGTCAGACGTCAGAGTGACGCTGAGTATTGTCTCCAAGTCCCAGCACGCATGGGGCGCAAGATGGACCCATAAAGCGACTACGTGTCGTGCCCCAGAAACACTCTGAGCAAAATTCTCGCGAACGCCAAGAATGATGCATACTTTTGCGGTTTTATCAGGAAAACACGCAACTTGTTGATTTCTTTCTGAAA
Organism: Cyclotella cryptica; assembly: GCA_013187285.1. Lineage (NCBI taxonomy): Eukaryota > Bacillariophyta > Thalassiosirophyceae > Thalassiosirales > Thalassiosiraceae > Cyclotella > Cyclotella cryptica. The sequence goes on from JABMIG010000302.1 coordinate 129,738, forward strand.
TCCAAGCAAAAATAGAAAAGTCCAAAAAGTAGAATTCTTCTCATGTGGTATCCCTTTCATGCATATAAGCTACCGAGCTTGCAAAAGAAAAAAAGCTAGTTGGCTTGTGAATAGCCACTGCACAACCTCTGGTCGAGAAATAGAATTTAGAGCCCGAAAATATAAATTGAATTATTTATTTTAAATTAAAGAGCTCTTAGAAAAAATCTTGATCAAAATTCTACTGTCACATTAAAATAACCTGATATTCAAATACCTTGCTAAATGTAGGAATAAAACAAAAACAAGAAATCTTCTGGCATCATGAATTGTTTTCTCAAGAAGATGAACTCTTCTCCCCAGAATGTACATGTGCCATGCTGCATATTCACAAGCAAGGTAACAAAAAGCAACTGGAAATCAAACCATGTTGGGTTTTGAACCCCTGACACGGTGTTGCTACAGTAACAATGAAAGCAAGAAGGACGTAGTTCCAAGCTTCCCTCCCATGTTCCAAAATTAGGAACATCCATATGTTTTCCTTACCCAGCTAGGCAGGTGTCAAGCTCTTGGCGCACGTAGGATGGGTTCTTCCTACTCAAAAAGGAAGGGCAAAGTCACACGATGTTTTTTATTGCACAAGCAGCAAATTCCTGTCAAAACACACTTTTCTGAGTACATGTTACCCAGAGTGACTAAGCCAGCATATGACCTCAGTCTTTGACAAATGCAAGAACTGAGTTTGAATTGTTCTAGATTTTCAAACAAATAACGACATAAAATATGTTAAGATCAATTTTACCTTGCCAGTGATAATTGATGCAAAGTCTGCAAAAATCTGTGAACCAGAGTTGAAACAAAACATGGACACAACATACCACGCACATAGCTCTTCACTTAAGTGCAGGACTCTTCTTGAGCAAAAATACTCATGATCACAGAGCTAACCACTCCTGTGAAAAACTCCTCTGGGGGTTGAGTAAAATAGCAGATCTTCCAAGCTGTGTCAAAATAAAAGAAAAAGACACACACTTACACTACAAACTCAATTTCATACACGTTACTGAGGTTTCTCATGACAAGAGGAACTGTTTGATGAAGTTCAGTGTGTTGGAAGAACGTGCCTGTTTCCCTCTATTTTTTGAACAAGGTTGGTTTACAGCCTATAAAGACAGAGCACAACCAGTCCAAAAGTCAAGTAAAAACAACGAGGACAATTTACCTTGGCGACTGGAGGGTTTCATTGACAGCCGTCGTCAGAACTGGCTGTACAACAACAGAACACCCAAACAAACATAAATTACTGTAAATCAAAAAGTGATTCTTAAAATAAGATATGGACAAAAATGTTAGCAAAACTGTCTAAACTCAAAAGAATTCTTACAGTACTGTAGATGTTGCTATGTTCAACTCTGCAAACACCATAAGACTTCATGAAAAGTCAACAAATCATAGACTAGATACTGACGCATCTAGAACCCATTCATGCCTAGAAAAACTGAAGAAGGTTATACCTACTCAGAGCTAGCAATAACAATCATGGGTTTTCCATGTGCCTCACAAGCACATTCAATGGGGTCAATGATGGCCATACTGTTCTCAATAGAACTCATTTGGAGTAATATGATATTCTCCAAAGGCTAGCTTGAGAGACCACCTTAAACAAGGTTAGGATGGACTTACCAAGCAGCGAGTAAAGGTTTGCATGACAAACCAATACACAACATCTCTGCACAAAGACAACAAGGGCTTAATAACAGACCCAAAGTCTTCTCATGGCAAAAGCACCATGCTTACAAGCAGATGAAAACTCGCTAAACATTCGCCCATACAGGGAACTCACATGATACTGGGTGGTCCAGTACAAGGGAGAACCTTGGGTAAGACAATATGATTGTCTCGCCTCACTCACAACTGGAATTGTAGAGGAGGAGGTACACCATACACAAAAAAGAGACACCATTAATGTTAGACATTTGTTACCACAACAAGTCTAGAGCAACACCAACTCAGGTTGGGTATGCTCGCATTCTAGTACAGCTTGCTGAACTTAGAGTGCATATAATACACAGAATAAGAGAAAATGAATCCTTGACCATGATTAACATTATTGGATTCAACAGAACTGTGTCTTACTAGATAATTGAGACTCAATGACTAGTCCTTGACTCTCTTGTGAGAACTTCTGACGGTTTACCTTCAGAATTATCCATGGAGAACACATATGGTGTCCATAAGGAAGGACTCTTAGAGTCACCAAAACACGTGGGTCTTTTTGCTAAAGACAACGGGATGACCATAGGTAGTGCACATACGTGTTGCACAACAAACCATAAAATAAGCCTCATAATCATATGAGCACAACAACACAAAGGATCCACAACCTTTGTTCTTGTAAAACCACAGCATATAGAATTGTGAGTATCCCTAGTTAAACAGGAATATCATCTCACACAAAAGGATAAGTCAAACATGAACATCTCTACTGAGAGACATGTAGCACCTTGTTGGCATGCAATGCAAAACAAATGCAACTCAAGAAGCTATGCACAGAAATGTAGTATCGCTTCACTAGCTTAGACAAATCCAAAGAGAAACACAACTATTACGTTGTCAACATATCATGGAAAGTTCACTTCTCCATGATGCTCGCTGTGAAGTCACAATATGGTTCCATAAACCATAAGATTATAGTCAACAACTGTCTTTCAATATAAACATAGGTACGCACATGCACATTTAGTTATGTTGCAATGTCATTACCACCAACAAAAGAGTTATACATGTACAGACCTCCCCCGAGGATCCCTGCTACAAAATACAAAAGGATATCATAAACACTGAATCCGTACTCTTCATGGTACAAAAAGACATAGCCGTTGATGCTTGGACCTTCCAATGATTATAGTCAATACATTAAGTATGACTTGACATTGTTCACTTGCCGGTAGCTGACCCTTTGGGCAACTATTCCCATGGATACATAGGGGTGACAGAGCAAATTGAAGGACAATATACCAACACAAAGGATTGCAGAAGATAACAAACAGAATATCTGTACTATCAGCACCTTCGTACCTAGACCTGGTTCAATATCCACATTGTACACAAATTGTGACAATTAAGGTGCAGTTTCAACACTCCACTTTCGGACCATATGCATTTCATTTGGCTTCCCAGTGTAAGTCAACCAGAGTCTTCAAAAATCAAAACCCAAAAAGTGAATAACTAACTAGAGTTCAACATCAACCAAATCATGGAGATGCTTGGCCTGCTGTACCAATCATGGTCTTGTCAGCAGCTTCTAGTGGCGCAATGTTTACCTAAACAAACACTCAGATGCCATTCACTCATACCTACTATGCAGTGCCTATCGCCTAACTGTAGTGTAGCAATCATAAGATGGAATTGTTGTTCGGCATTCCACTTTTGCACACACAGACAAAATCAACAGGAGACACCAGGCAACACCAAACCGACCCAAAATTATCCTCATAAATTTATGGTCACATGGTCCGTGGAAAGCAATGCTTTAGTAAACAAAGGTCTTTCACCCCGCACAAATATTCAGTCAATATACCAGTGATACTTGGACTATCACAGACAGTATACGATAAGACAATCAGGGTTGCACGCGGAAGTAAGTCAGAACAAGTTTGACTTAGGAGAGTACAATCAAACCAGCTTTATCATAAGCCATGACAAATCTCCCTCTCCACATGAACTTACACTTCATATACTACATAAAACAATATGTAGGTACAAAGCGTCACAGGCAGCTTGCACATTTTTAACCTCAAAAAGAACGGTTTTTCTGCAAGTCTGGCTCGTAAATCGGATTTTTTCCTCACAGAGGTTTTACTTTTCCGCGAGCCGCGCTAATTCTCCAATCGTGGGGGCGAGTGACATAGGCCAAATATCTACCTTAACTGGTAAACCCAAAGAGGTTCCACCTGGAACCTCCAATGGTCCTCTTCCCTTTGTGTAACACAAAGGAAGTACAATAGTCATAAGATATTGTTTCTGGGAAACAATATTCAAAAGACAATTTCTTTCTTGGGAAACACCCATATACATTCTAGGTGTTTCTTGGACAAAATATCCAAGAGAGGATTTCTTTCTCAGAAACCTTCTCATGGGACAGTTCCTGTTGGCAGTTGAGAGAAAAGGAGCAGTCATGGAACTGCCCTAAATTACCTCCAATCTCTAACAGGATCACCTGTGCTTGGTGATGCATGGATTACTTAGTGTACCATGCAATACCTATTTCAGTAGTGTAACTCTCATAATGAAAATCTTTCAACCACATGTACCTACCCGTTTACTACATAGTAAAAACTACATCAAAACGGCTTAGGTCAGACCAATGCCTGAGAAATGTGATACCCCTTGATATCAATGGTGTGCTCCCGACCATGGCAATCCAAAACATGCCATCACAGTAAGCCTTCGCCCGCAACAGTGTTGGTCCCAGAAAAGTCTTTGATCTGAGCGGAGCTTGGGGAATAAGACTGAAAGTCTTGCTTGCAAGGACTGACACAGCAGGAAGCACCAGAGTCAATAATGAGAGGAGGGTCCCGGGTGGGAGCTATCAAGGAGAAAGCATACTTGATGATGAGAGGGAAGGCATCGTGGCAAGAAGGGCTGGCGTGAAGGTCAAGGAGAAGGTGTTGGAATGTGGCGGGGCAAGATGGAGAGGGCTGTTGAAGTGTTCAACCATCAAAAGATGCATGCCGGTTATGGCAGGATCAAAGCTGCCCATTGCCCATGGATACATTTTCACCTGGAATGCGGTCAAAGCAAAAGCTGGTGATATAATCCTAAAGAAGCTTAGTGTTCTCGAAGGTCTTGCCATCCAACTTGTCAACAAGGAGTTTGAAAAGGGTGAGCCTGCCTTGTTGCATCTTGGGAAGAATGTCGAACAATTGCTTGACTTGTACCAACAGAGTAGGTACAGTGGAGAGCTCAAGGACTTGAAGGGCCCTACCACAACTCTCGACATCAATGTCACTATGCCACTAATTGACAAAGGCTTGATACTTGAGAACAGCCCCAAGTGGGATGGTCGCGTACTGGGTGAGAAGGTCAACCTGAGGAGAACCCGCAACAGCCCTGTGATCGTAAAACTCTGAGAGAGATGGGATGCGGAAGATGTAAGCCACATCAACCTGCTGGCACCAAGATCGAAACTTGTCCAGCATAGTCTGCTGTGCCAGCACCATTGTGCCAAGGTCCTTCAAAGAACCATGGGAGATGAGCTTGGAGAAATAAATTGGTGAGAACTTCAGTTCGATTGACACGCATGAGCGGTTGCAGATCTTGCGCCAGGTTTTCGAAGTGTTGCCACAAGTGGTGCGAGCAACCTGGATGCAACCGAGGTCCATTTCTGCATATGAGCAAGGAGACGTGCACAAAGCCATGTCAACGATGGTCGTGGTGTGGTTGCGATGGGAAGGAGGCATTGGAAAAGAGGCAGAAGGAGCTCGCTGGGTGGCGCGCAGGGCCAAAGTTACTGCAGCTGCGATGACCTGTGCAAGAGAAGCGTGGTCCTCAGGGGAATCAACACCATCGTCATGCAAGGTCAAAGTGGCCTGCAAAGATGAAGGCTGATTGGGGCAGTTGGGGAGTTCTGTCTTAGGGAGCATAGACTCCAGTTCATTGATGGTTGGCATGGAATCTTTGGTGGAGAAAGGTGGTGTGAATGCAGCAGAGTTCATCAGACTGGGAAAAGGGAGGGCATGGATGATGCGGGAAGACAATGAGTTGACAAGACATCCAACAAGCAGCCAAAAGAAGTGACGGTGCCACATGGAGTAAGGGTCTGGAGAAGGGTGCGCCGGTGGAGGCAGTTGAAACTTGGCGACGCGATGAATCGCTTATATAACTGCACTAGAAGAGATGACTGGAAGGTAGGCCAAGATGGAGCAAAGGAAAAGGATGAAGGAGCATTGTAGGCAATGGAGAAGATACAACAATACACCAGAGAAAGAGAAGAAGGGAGGAGGCATCATGACAACGAGATGCACGGAGAGAGTGATGTCAGGCAAGAAGAAAGATTGAGGTGGATCAGCAGCTACTGGATCGATGGGAAGGAAAAGTCAAGGTGAATCGGCAGACTCCAGCTCAACAGGAAGAAAGGGTCAAGTTGGATCGACGGCCACCTGCTTGAGCAGGAGAAAGGTCAAGGTATGTCAACAACCACTGGCTTGAGGAGAAGAAGGTCAAGGTGAGGCGGTGTCAGTGGTGTCACCGGCTCAGCAAGAAGGGAGCAATTGATGAGGTGGATCAACGCCACTGACTCCTCAAATGAGCAAAACGGCGCACCGGCTGAGGACAGAACAGGAGGGCAATCAAAATAGCGCTCACGCTTGAAGGGGCATCATAACCTGTCAGAGTCCTGGCTGGCGGAACATACCTCAGTAAAAGAGATGGTGCTAACAAAGACAGAATCAAATAAACTAATTGGTAATTTGATAAACAGTGAAATTATGATTATTTGATTCTACCTAAAAACTCATGTAACAATCAACAAAAAGCATGTAGGCCTTCACAAAAGAGTCTCATGGAGTGGCAAGACAAAGACAGGAACAGAAGAATTTGGGTGTTAGAACAAACTCTGCATTCCAATGGAATGAATGGTTCATACTGAAGACCGGACGAAGGACAGAAAATTGATATGCAAAATGACAAGAAAGTTGAAAGAAACAAGAAAAGCCAAAATCTACCATTTGGGCACAGCCTTCTTGATACTACCCCTCAACATGGGGAAGCACTCTGTGTGGACTTGATTGGACCATACACTCCCAAGGGCAAAGACGGCACTGACATTGAATTTATGTGTGTGACAATGATAGATCCAGCTATCAGTTGGTTCAAGATTGTGGAACTACCTGTAACTGAATTCAATTCTGTTATTCCCACCGGTAAAAAGGGCCACAATGGTACTCACACATATAAGAAACCTAAAGAAGCTTACTTTGATAAATCATCAGCACAAGTTGGCTCTTTAGTAAACAAGATCTGGTTTAGCCATTACCCACGTTGTCAAGATATCATCTACGACAATTGAAGTGAGTTCAAGCTCAATTTCAAAACCCTATGTGATTCCTACAGTATCAAGCACAAGCCAACCAGCATCAACTCCCCAAGCAAATGCAATACTAGAAGGGATGCATCAAGTAATCATGGCCATGCTCCATACTGCTGAATTAGACATGGCAAATAAAGTGGTTCCCAGTGACATAGCAGACTTCCTCACGGAAGTTGCATGGGCCGTTTGCTCCCCATACCACACAGTACAAAAAGGCTCTCCAGACGTAGCGATATTTGGCAGGGACATGCTGTTTGGCATTCCCTTCCTAGCTGACTGGACCAGATCATAGGCAACACCAAACTGATCGCAACACCGAAAGTGAAAACAAGTCTCGCGTCGACTGTGATTATAAAAAGGTGATAAAGTACTTCTCTGCAAGGAAGGTATCCTCCGCAAATCAGACAGTAAATACCATCGTGATCCTTGGCCTATATCAACAGTTCATATGAATGGTACAATCAGAGTTCACTGTGGAACAAAATCCGTACGAGTAAACTCTACCAGCAGTAATTAGAAAGTTTCGTTGTATGACTTCCTAACTATCAACAGCTGCCTACCATAGTTCCTAAGTAGTTAGGTAGCGGAAACACAGTGCCGTCAAAGCCCTTGGAAAGGGGATAATTTTTCGTGCCCTCTTCAGACATCAGTTGCATGAAACTCATACCCCTGATCTGGAGAAGTTCTGGGAGGTCACAAATCCTTGTTGTGCCTTAGGCAAAAAGTCAAATTAGTCAGACAGTCTCCCTAGATCTCATACTGTCACATTAGTTAATGTCACAGAGCAATTTGTCCCAAATGGTATTTTGGGGTAATGAAGCATTCTTGTTTTATTAACAAGACTTGGATCATTGAGGGATGTCCAGCATCTCCTGAGAAATTAAAGGTATCTTCAAGTTTACCTCATTAGACTACTGTAGAGTAGATAATTGGCCTATGTCACTCGCTACCACAAATGGAGAATCAGGTGAGGTGTGTAAAAAACCATTTGGAGAAATGAAAAACAGGTAGGTGTTTGACAAGGAAGACACTTGTTTGGACACCTAGTACAACTGGTGATACAAGACTTTTTGGCTTAGTAGTAACTACGAAGCAATATTTGAAGCGTAAGTGTTTGAGGAGAGAGGAGTAAGAGTGATTAACAGATAGTTTGTTATTTTAAGTATCTGCAGTGATGAATGTGTGTAGAACCTACACAACATGCATTGTGTCATAAGCACAAACGGGGATAGAAATAAGTAATACATACGACCTTAAGTATGAGTAAGTCCAAAATTACTGTAACTAAAGTAACCTTAAGAATAAGTTACTAAAAAAACTAAGTAAAAAATAACTGTAAGTAAGCTGCAGTGTAAATAACATAAGTAAGACTTACTTACAGGTTACTTAAAAGTTACGTTAATTTACTTATGTCATATAACAACTAAATAAGGAGACATCTTGAAAACTAACTACATTATTACATCAATGCCTCCTCAAATTCCTGATCCTCATTTTCTTCCACCTCAGCAATGGCAAGATCATGTGTTCATTTCCAAATACTCTTTTTTGCTTCTCCCAAAACGCAACATCATCTCTATCCAAGGGACTCCTTCTTTACTTTGTTTTGTTATAAGCGTAAGTAAGTGAGAACAGACTTTGCTCATACTTAGCCAAAAGTAAAAGTAACCTGAAATGAGTTTACTTTACTTATACTTTTAAGTATTACTTAACCCCCATTTACTTATTTCTAACCCTGAGCACAAAACATACCAAATCTGTGTAGAATCCTACATGGTCTCGTTTTGCCAAAATGAAGCATGTTTGCTTCATCATGGTGTTTTGGTACTTTACAATTGCAACTAAATTAACTCACAAAAATAAAGTCTGAAGTATTCTTCAAGATTTTTTAAATACTTTTTGGTTTAGGTCAACACTTCTGGTATGCCACCGGTTAACATTTGTTTTTGCTACCAAGTAATGCAGTTATAGCCACTACTTAAATTGATATCAATTTTATATCTTACTGAGAAGTCAGTTTTCCTGTAAAAATGCCAATTCCTTGTGTAAGTAGAAATACATGCGAACACTTGTTTAGGGCTGGAATTATCGGTAACCCACCAGTACACTCTGGTAACCCTCCCGTACACTATTGCAGAAGTGCACATGGGGGTTACTGGAATATACCATTCAGGGGTGCTCCGGTAACCCTCCTGTACAAGAATTTAATGTACAGACAGGTTACCGGTGTTTTTCTTTTTCAGTGTGATGATAGCTGGTTGAGATTTCTGGAATGAGATCCTGATCTCTTGAGGTCTAATCTCAAGCATTATTTCTCAACCTCCAAAAATTGTCTAGACAAGACTGATAGACACACCTCTAAAATGAATGCTGCTTGCCAAGCAATATAATAATATTATTATGTTTGAGGGAGTGATAGACATGTGAGAATGATGGGTACAATAGCTATGAGACAAGTGAATCTTATATGCAAGTTTTCGGTTTCTTCTGACAAGAGCTTGTTCTTCTAAATCGCTGGTTCTTAGTCAAAAAGTGTTTGAATCATGGACTTAATCAAAGAGATCTGTGATCCAACGTGGGATGACCCAAGTCGTTTGTGACACGTCAACCTCTCCGCAAGCAAAAATGAATTTAAAATATCTTCCTCATTAATGTCTCGTGGAGTCATTAGTCATTTTATGACACGAAGAACATGGGGTCTATCATGACGCAAGTTGTTGTGAAGGAATAATGGTTTTTCCTACAACATTACGTCTACTGCATTTCGATCCCCAAGTGTCATTCATTCTTTTCTGACGGTAGTAGTCCCCATGACTCAGTTGGAAGTCGTAAAATAGATGAGAAGGGCCTATTTTCTTTCGCATGTCAACCGTGCAGGCGTAATAGATTCCCCGACGGCAATATATAAACACTGAAATGACTTCGTTAAACCACGTTAGCGTAAAGCCGCCTTCTGATTCAGGCATGTGCATCCTACCAGCATCCTACCGGCATCCTTGAGGTATCGTAATGTTGCATGCCGTGGGCTAGCCGCCATCCATCTCTCTCTACAACAATACAGCATCTGCATAACCACACAATTGAATGTTACCCTCTGTATCACACCATGGTTCTATGATGTTGACTGCATGCCCTTAACTCCCTTCGAAAATATGATCGACAACACTAGCACTGAGCGTCCATTGAAAAGAATGTCGTCTTGTCTCTCCCTCCAATCGCAGAAGTCCCCAGGGAATGACCTCCTCGAGGATTGGCCAGCTCGTGATACATCAGAAGTGAACAATGCAAAACCCAGAAAGCATGTGACCTTCTCGGATTACTCTAGCCTACGTTCCTATGAGAACGACCCCAAATATCGAGCAACCAAGTCATATTCATCTGCCGACAGAAAAAGGTTTCAAGTCGATGCTGCCCGCGAAGGAATCCGTATTCAGCGGCTAATATCGTCGCTGCATGTGCAACCTGGGGCTGCCATCCACGAACTCATCGGGCTCAACTTGCTCTGTCGCGAGGAGCTTCTTGGGATTGAGCATTTAGTCAGTGAAAAGGCTGCTCTCAGGACGGCGCACGAGCGCCGCTCGCACTCAGCCATAGTATTGAAGGCACAGGACGATTTGCGAGACAAGAATTCAGATGCGCTAGATAGTAATATACTGCTTGCAAAGGTTGCCATCTCGAGGAGTTCGAGAAATGTTGAGAAGGCTAAACTTCGAGCAGCATTGGCTGCCGATAGAGGTGGTTAATGGCAATATATTAGAGGTTCTCATTTTCATCTCCACCGATCGAAAATTTGAGGCAAGATAGACCTTGAGATGCTCAAGATGTTGTTGAATAGCATAGTTTTTGACGGGTCTACGGTGTGGACGCAGCCAAGCTAATACAAGCACAAAGGAACACGCAGTTGTATGTTTTGTATCATTAAGTTCTGCTCATCACTAATTCTACTGCACAAGGTCCCAAAAATAATCCCCAAAGGTACTTAGAGAGATGTTGAAGAGACGGCTTTATCGACAGTTGGACTATTTATTGATCTTGGAGCAAAAAAATAAACTAATGCTCACTAAATTAAACGACATCTAAAGATTGCTCTGGTAGAATGGGTATGGACATTTTTTTGGCCAAGGTAAGCACGGTAGGCCTGAACAGTTTCCTAAGACTAGCGTGAACGACCGCAGACGTCCTCGGGGATGGCATTGACACTGGGAATCCCATGCTCTTCGCAGTTGTCTCCACTTCTCTCCATTTTCATGCTCGACGGTACATCTTTCACCAGAATTGGTCTCCCACATTTGTCCTCGTGAATCATTTGGCTAGACATGCAGCCAATCGCAATAATTTTCACAGCCCACATCCCCTTGTATAATGTATGTGCTATACTCCAACAAGCTCTGCTAGCACGTTTAGCTTCGGCGCTGCATTCCTGCGCACCATCACTATCAGTGGCGCAACAACCAACGCAGCAGCCAGCACATTGGATGCAACATGCCCACCGACTGATTGAATTAGCAACATCTCCAGTAAATTCCATGCACTTCTCTTGTCGAGCTTCGGTTGGATCAGTTCCAAGATCACGTTCCTCCTTCATTAATCTTCGACTCGCATCAAATGCACAGCACGAGGAGCACGGCCCACCCAAAACTGTTACCTCAAGACATAAGAAGACGTTTGGGCATCTATGCTCTTCATAAGTCCCAGACTCAATTGTTATTGGTGCACCATCACAATGTCGGGCAAGACAGTGTGGGCCGTCGTGATAACCCTGCCATAATTTATATCGACTCATATCTCCACCAAGAGCCCGACGTCGAACAATGAATTGACCGCACGGGAAACAAATCATCGAAAAGCAACACATAAGCGGCTCTCTCGCTGGTGCTCGTTGCATCGAAACCTCCCAACCACTCGTTTCATCTGTATGGGGATCGGGAGGAAAGCAATATATCAAGGGGAAAGCGACGGGCGATCCACAACACCAAATGGCGGCCGCTATTGATTCGGCGAAAGGGGAGATGCATTCGAGTACATCGGCAGTGGCCGAGAAAACGGAATCAAGAGGGCCGCAGCCTTGCGTCCAGAAGTCAGGGCATGTATCCATTAGTTTACCTACTCGAGTTGCTTTTTACGACGAGGGGAAGTAAATGGGACGGATGGTTGCATGAGGTTGGTTGCATTGGTTTTCGGCGTTCATTGTGCCGACCTATTTTCTGCCTTCCGGTTTTTCGTGTACCTTTCAATACTCTTTCAATAGGTACATAGCTTTCAGGGATCACTCCTCTGTTCTTTGGCCCACTTATCGTCGAGGGGCACACCCCCCGGCCCCCTTTTTAAAAAACCCAAAAAAAAAACCCCTTTTCTCCCCACCCCCTTTTCTCCCTAAATAATAATTTTTAAAAAAAAACCAAGGGGCCCTTTTTCACCCCCCCGGGGGGAAAAAGGTTTCCCCCCCCCCCCCCCCCCCCCCCTCCGGGGGGGGGCCCCCCCCCCCCGGCACATGTTGGCACTCTGAATGCCATTCCTCTTCCTTCTTGCTTCCATCAGCCATCCCTCTCTCTCAACACACACCGGCATATCATCGCGCTACCATTCCCTTTGAGGATGTACACACCGATTGCCTTCATTTATCATTCCATCCCATTGCACTCAACATGACTCCATGATGTGCCGACAAGTTCATTCCCCAACCATCCTGTTTGCGCAAACCAAGAGCTTCAATGCCAATCATAAAAGATACTGCGCTCCAGTGACTAAGCAATCACTATCATCGTGACGCAGTGTTCTCTTCATCACGCACCATCATCCAGCAGTTGTAACTCCATCAGAACAACTCGCGAATCTTCACCCACATCACCCATTGCTTCGCGGGTACATGAAAAATCGCAAAGTCTTCCTTTGCTGTCATCACATCTCCGTACCGCCCTTCGCATCTCACCAATCGTGTTATAGCTCAGCAATCTTTGCTCTTCAACTCCACGAGCATCAACCCAAAGCAACTGAAATCGTGCTAGCACATTCACACTATCGCGATTGTGGTACCACCATCTCCTTGTCAGGCTCTACCAACTTCAAATCAAATCGCGAAGCTGTATCTGAACTTGCGATTGGATATTCATTTCTTCGCGATTGCCATTCCTCCATCTAGACTTCACGACATCGCCTCTTCACGAGTGGTACATCGAAATGCCACGACCAATCACTTCCATCAATGATGGAACTAAAATGGTTACGCGATCCCACACCAATGCTGCTTCAAAGAGCAATGCAGATGAGTGCAAATCTCCACCGTGTCAGGGTAATCTGCTTTGCGATTTGAACAGTGGAGAAATCTCCAGTCCCACATCAGATGTGGACAGTACTCCTCACGAACTCCAAGAAAGTGATATTGAAGATGACATTGCACTAGAGGGAGACAACTTGTCGCAGTCATCAGATGAGACCTGGACTCCCTCTGTTGATGGCGAAGACTCTGATGATGAAGACCTCACGGATGAAGGCTCGTCGTGGCAAGAGACTCCCATTAAATTTAAAGATTTCTGTGTCAGTTTCAACAAAGTTGATACTGAATTGGAACGAGGGTATTTTGAAGAAGTGAAGGAGCTCAGGAAACGTGTTAGTCGCGAGTTCAATTCCATATCCCACGAGAACCTCAAGCAGAAGACTACGCTTACCGCAAACGAAGTATTCAACGCCGTCTACAACACTGACATCCTGTTCAGTGTTCTCACATTTCAGAACAAGTCTCTCGTCGCAAACAGGAAGAAGGCGATGGACTTCAAAGAGTTCGAAGTCTTCCTCCGTTGCTTCTTTGGATTGTGCTTTTATGGCTTCAGTCTTAGCGACATGAAGAAGCATCCACAGTCCTATCCAATCATTGTTAGCTCTTTAATGTCTCTGAGTTCAAGACGAGATGACACCGAGAACAAGATCGCAAGGATGAATGTACTCCTCAGGAGTTTTGAGGGTCATGTCGAAGCAAACAGCCCACGCAGGGGAGATGAACAAGAGAATGGAGTATTTTGGACACCGATTTATGGAATTGACAGGGAACTCGAAAAGTTATTTCGAGATGTTGGTGGCAGGACATCCCACATTGCATTTATTGATGGGTATACTGACCTCATCATTGATGATGAGAAACTCAGGATGCGTTCAACCAAGGCCAATCAACACTCTCTGTCAAGAATGATGAGTGCGAAGTCATTCGGCCCAGTGGGCAACTGCATTAACTCCATTGCCACGGGTATTTCACTCTCGTGTCACATGAATCATCATGGAGAGTCCTCGAAGGATATAATCACTTCAGGTCTGATGATCATCCAAGGTATTAACAATCCCAATAGTCTAAACTTCCCCATGACTACAGTTCATGGTGATCGGGGCTATAACGATGACGAGTGTTTCCACCTCATCGAAGGAGCGTCGATGGGATTTCTGAACACTAGAAAGCATGGCCCATCCCTTGCATTCAAGTTTGGCATGACCCGATATAACACCAACCGTGAGCAACGCGACATATCTGAAAATGGCCCGGTGTTGTTGGGAATGCAGTATGCCATTTTGTCGCCTATCGGAATGGGACTGGAAGGGTCACCTTCCTTCAAAGTACTATACCGTCTTTGAGTTACGGTTCTTTTGACTACATTACGACCCACAAGGAACTGTGTTATGCAAAGCAGTACAAGGCTATCCTTCAGAAGGAGAAACACAAAGATGAGAACTACGATGCTGAAGAATATTTGACACTACGAGAATGTCAAATCCGTGAATTGTATGATCGCCATTGTGTCTATCTAGCTTGCAAGGGACAGGGAGGTGATGAATGGAGGTACATGCGCTCCTTCACGATAACCTCGACCCTCTGTTATGCTATTCTTCCTAGGACGGAGGATGAATTGTCTGCGAATGAGATTGATCTTTTGCGTAACAATTTGGGACTCAATATAAAATCTGCACAGGACGCCGAAGTAGATGACTCATGGCAACATAAGTCGATCACTGAACTCAAGGCTTTGAGTAACGATCAGTTAAAAGATATCTGCAGGTCATATGGTCGTCCTTTCTCGAACAAGAACAAGCAAGCCCTGGCTGAGACGGTTTTACAAGGGCCTGTAGTTAGCTAGACGATCACGGAAGTTGAAAAAATATTCAAGTACTCCTTTCTCCAACCACTCGGCCAAGAAGATAGGTCAGCCCACAAGTTAGGCTCATTGAATGAGGAGAAAGTCCGTTCTGTTTTGCACGCAATAGTTGCCAAACTTGGATGGGAACTTGTGGATTCCTTCGAGTGTGGCGTACTCCGCAATAAAATGCGTGAGTACATTGCGACTTCTCTTGACGGGTGGATTGTAATGCGTTATAATGAAGGAGGTGGAGATCAAGAAACAAGAGACGACGATAGACCAACCCACAGTGATTCTGAAGACAGTAACGTGTCATTTGATAGTCGTAACTACAACTGTGGATTAGAGATCAAGACTCCTTCGAGCAAGAAGATTATTCAAGATACTGTTAAAAAGGCAATCGACTTGCATGGTCCTTTTTCTCAATGTGAATTTGGGTCAGAAACTTTCAAGCAGCTTGTCTACAAGCCTGAATATAGAACGCAAGTTCTACATCACGCTGTAGTAGCGAACCTGAAGTATGTCCTGTTTGTAGTTGCTGGTACCACGAAGGTGCACTATGCCGTCTTAATTCGATTCCCCGAAGACAAGCTCACTGTTATGAGGGGCATCCTAACAAGTGTTTATTATCGAAGCATGAAGTGGGCCTATACCACGGCATGGACAACTAACGACCCTGCGTCGGTTATTCCACCCTTCCGTGAAGATGTCATTTCTTCTAAATCGTATCCCATCACGAAGGATTGTGTTGTGTTCACATGGTGCATTTGGAAGCAGCTATTACTAATGGTTAAGAATACCATGCTTCCACTTCCAAAAGCCCACAAGATCATCCCTGAAATTGTTTCAAGATGGAATCGTTCCAAGGGTCGTGTTGATGAAATGACACGATACCTAGATGGTATGAATTTTCCATTCGCAAAAGGAACTCCCAAACAACAGCTGGTCATGCGTGAGCTCAAGAAGATGGCTGTAAACTTCCGCTTCATATTGAAGCATTGCTATCCTTCAAAACCAATTCCGAGCGGTAAAGGCTAAAGTGCGATCCAATTGCACCACAAGCATTTAAAGACATCCATGAAAGACACGCTATTTGAACTGGCCACCTCTTTCAAGCTGATGAATACTATTCGAGGAGTGGTCCCGGGTTCCCCTTTTAAGACGAGCGAAGCGGTCACTGATACCCCTGACAGAATTGATATTAGGATCGATGCAGAGCGATCACGGTGGGCGAAGGAAGCTGCTTCCTATGTCAAGGAGCGCATCACTCCAGACAGTAGGTACAAGCTCAAGAAATTCATCGATGACAAAAAGTTGAACCAGATAAGATTGGACAAGACCTTATTTCACTACCCGAAGTCACATGGAAGTTATGTTGATGCAAGGACTGGTAGGAGAACAATTAGGGGATCTAAGGCAAAAGAGAGGGTACTCCCGGCGACAGAGCATGCCAACAGTGATGACAACGCAGGAGCAGGTAGAGTAACAAAGATTAGGAAGTGTCCTCCAAGATGCATTGTTTGCTGCGCTATTAGTGATCCAAAGAGCAAGGATTTCAAAATCACACAGACTACAATTCATTGTTCCATCTGTTTGGTAAGTCTCTGTACAAAGAGGATAGCTAACAGGAAGACAACTTGCTTTGAGCGTTTCCACCAAATTCAGGACTTATCAGACCTACAAGGAAACAAATCGCCGTCATCGTTGAAGACATCGGCATCAAAGAAGAGGAAGTCAACAGATAACATAGATGATTAAGTGCTAAAAAGGGGGAGTTTTATGTTTAAACTGGATTTGAGAGGTCAATTCGTTAAATTAACTAGGATTTTTATTATGCGAACGCATTGCATACGACTGTATACCTTAAATAACTAGTGGCTTATCTAGCGACGCATAGATTTGTAAGGATTACATTATTGGATACACTTACATGAAATAGCACTTTTTTGACAAAAAACGAAGGTGTATTTGGGGGACTGCTGGGGGGTGAAAAGCAGCCATTTCGTGGCAAAAAATTGTTATAGACCTTTGGTATTGGCCCTATACTGCATAACTGGGCACTCGGGCGAACAATTGTAATACCCTCGTCGGACTTTATTTTCAGTTCAAAATTACGTCTACATATACATGCGCAAAAAAATGGACCGGGGCTAAGAGAAGGCACCATGACAGCAAAGGAGACGAGTTATCGTCTTCCTCTGTCTCTACGAATTGCATTCTGTCTAGCTTGCTACAAAAAATCTTTTGGCGAAAGTACGATTTCAAAAAATTATGGTACTTACTATGGGCGATAAGCTAACTTGAGTGGATTATAGGTTACTTTTTTAATGTATCTTTTGACATTTCATTTACTTATAAACTGATTTATACGGTAGAAAGTGGTGAAACTACGATACCTTGTTTTTACGTACAAGAGAAGCAATAGCACCAACACTAGGGCTCAGATTTATTTTTGCAACACTTTTGTTTTTCTTCGTTGAACTCGGTGCTTTATCATTACTTTTACGAGGTGTGCTTTGCAAAGGTTTGAGATATTTTTGGTCAGTTTTGGTCAGTTTCCCCAAAATGGTTAGTGAATTTACCAGACTATAAGTTATTAATTGACTCCAAAGTACTATCCTTTTCAGTAAAAAATCATTTTTACTATAATTATTTCTCAATTGACATAAAAAATACAGGTTGGGGGTCAAAAAATCCACTTCAGGGTCATTCTGCATCGTAGAAAAACCCTAGAAGACATCTGATCTGCATGGTTATGTACATAACAATGTCACAAACATACCACGAAGTGCGTGAGCAAAGAAATACCAATGTTATATACACATAATATCCGAAGAAAAAATGAACATGATACATCTCTGAAACAGTCTTACCTGCAAGACAGGCAAGTGTGCCACGTGGATGATTTTTGAGCGATTCACTGGCGTCAACTGGCGACAACTAAAGACAACTGGCGTCTTTTACATTATCTCATTTATGTGACTAACCAAGTGGCGACATAAGAAGGCACCATGTGGCGACACTGAAGACAAAATGACGACCCTAAGTGACAACACTGAAGACAAAATGACGACCCTAAGTGATGGCACTGAAGACAAAATGACGACTGAACCGAAGGCAGTTAACGACATTTTAACGACCCTTCGTGACGACACTGATGAACTTTTGTGACGACACTGACGACCCCTACGTGGTATATATACGACTGCCTACTGATGATAGTGGCGAACAAAGTGGCGACAAAGGCGACTGGCGACCCTAAGCAAAAACATATTGAAGACAAACTGGCGACACAAGTGGCGACCGTGAAGTCCTTTTGGCGACAAGTGGCGACACTGATGACACAATGGCGGCCCAAGTGGCGACACCTGGCGACATTTTAACGACCCGGTAGTGAAGGCATGAAATGACCCGATATTTTCAAGTGATGTCAACTGACGACATCGGACAACATTGGACGACTCAGTTGGCGACTTATCGCTAAAGTCCAAAGTTGCCTGTCTTGCTGAGGGGGCATCTTGCCTGGCCGATTTACCCTTGAAAACAAGATCTGAAATCCGCTGTTATATACATAACAACGTCACAAATATACTATGTGGTGTGGGATGAAAAAGATTTGCTAATGTTATATATGTTACTGACCGTTTGTAGACCCCCCCGTCTATAGACCCCACCTCACAGTCTATAGACCCCTCCCCCTCTAAAAATGGTTTGGAGGGAAATATTGAACTGCCCTTCTGACAATCATGGCACGAGTCACGATTCCAAATTTTTTATTTGGATGGTAGTGTCCACGTCTTGATAGAGTCTGTAGACTAGTCATCTAAAATTATACGATAGAGTCTATAGACTTGTATTTTTTTGATCGTGGAGTCTATAGAATATCACAAGGGATTTATTGATAAGTCTACAGACTATCGCCCTCGCGAAGATAGTCTATAGACTAGTGAGAGATTTTACATACAAGGGTCTATAGACCCTTCCTCTGTTCACAAGTGCCAGTCATGAGCAGTCTATAGACTCATCGAAAAGGGGGGTGGGGGTCTATAGACTAGTTGTTACAGTCTATAGACTCACACCACCTTTTTCGATGAGGCTATAGATTGTCATGGGGGTCTATAGACTATCACGTGATAGTCTATAGACAGGGGGGGGGGTCTACAAACGGTTTTTCGGCGAATTTTGTGGAGTCTATAGACTACAGGGGGGGTCCATAGACTGTGAGGTGGGGTCTATAGACAGGGGGTCTACAAACGGTCAGTAACATATACAACAACATTGCCAAAAACAATCTTTTTCCTAACTAGTCTCACCTGTTGTTATCCAAGGTTATTTACATAACCAAGTTGTAAACATACCAGATTCTGCCATCCTGTTAGAACTGCAGTGATTGAAAGCACAATGTCATCATCAGTCGTATACATAACAAATAGGACATACTTCAAAACACCAAAATGAAGTCTGGCTTCCAGTTCCTGCGCTATTCAAAAATACCGACACCATGATGCAGCATTATTTCCAAATACATGGACCTGCACAATCCAAAAATATCGACACCAAACTTCCTGTGAATCCAAAAATATCGACACCATGATGCAGCATTATCTCGAAAAACATGGCTCTGTGCAATCCAAAAATATCAACAGGATACTTCCTGCGCAATCCAAAAATTGGGACACCACGTCAAAAAATATCGACACCATACTTCCTGTGAATCCAAAAATATCGACACCATGATGCAGCACTATCTCCAAAACCATGGCTCTGCGCAATCCAAAAATATTGACACCATACTTCCTGCGCAATCCAAAAACAGCGACACCATACTTCCTGCGCCAATCCAAAATAGCGACACCACGTCCAAAAATATCGACATCATACTTCCGGTGAATCCAAAAACATCGACACCGTGATGCAGCATTATCTCCAAAAACATGGCTCTGCGCAATCCAAACATATCAACACCATACTCCCTGCGCAATCCAAAAATAGCGACACCATTAAACATAAGTTACAACGCAATACCAAAATATCAACACCATGATTGCAGCGTTATCTTCAAAACATCAAGAGATCAATACCTGGGGCGTATTTTCCTGCACATCCCAAAAATATCGACACCATAATGCAGCGTTATCTTCAAAACTTTCGAGTAATTAATCCAGGGTGCATATGAACAGTCTTCTTTCCAAGCCCCACACCTTTTCAGGTGTGGTGCTCACCTTTCTCTTGCCCAAATGATTCTTGTTAAATACATAACATTGTTACGAAAATAACACTCTATGAGTTCCATCAATTTTCTTGTGCTCTTCTTTTTTTGCCGGTGACTACATAACAAGTCGATTTCCTGCAAACAGAGGATCAGTTAGTTGTTGTTGAGTTTCATTTCTATGCGAAAACACAGGACCACGTAAAAATACTTACCATACCACCTCTCAAACAGGTCGATGATGAAGTTAAATAGTCATGTACATACTTGGCGCGATGTACCACAGAAAAGCGGTTGGTATTGGAATTTGAGATGTAAAATTTACTTGTTATGTACATAATACTGTCATTTACATATCTGTATGCAGAGGATTGTGCATATTAATCAACATATAACTTCGGGTGTCATGTTATATATGTTGGGTACCAAATTGGCACAAGCCCGTGCCGAACTGGGCGTGATTTTTCGCCCGTGCGAACTGGGACCTCGACAGCCCGTTTGGGCACCGTGCGGCACGGGGCGTTTTTGATTTTTCGCGCCCGCGTGCGGAACTGGGCGCCCGTGCGGAACTGGGCGTCCGTGCGAACTGGACTTTTGATGAAACCCGAATTGGTACTGGCCCGTCTTGGCACCAGTGCCAAGACGGGCACCCCTATTCGACACTAGTGCCATTTTGGGGCGCCCCATGTCGGCACTGAAGAGGGTACTTAAGTATGTAGTTTGAAATTCGACTGTGTTTTAGCACTGTCAGTCCAGTGCCAATTTGGGACATCCCAAATTGGCACTAATGTAGTAACATGATTTTTTCCTTATGACACCACAATAGTATTCTTTATTATTAGAAAACAGTCACTAGAAAACAATTAATTCACTAATCAATTAATTCACTAATCAAGTGCGTTGGATGATGTGCAAGATGCACGTGATAGCGATGCGGTGGATGGAGATCAGGGAAATTACGTTTAATTGGCTCTTTTGGCCGAAATAAGCTTTTTGTCATGCGAGTCAAGTGTGAGTACCATACTAGATCCCAGATTGTGACTGTTACTAAAAAATAATTTAAATCACGCGCCATTCACGACATTTTACGCTCTCTTCAGAATGGCTGTTGCATCAAAAATGGCATGTTGGCCGCCAACATGCCGTTTTGCGGCCTCGTCCGTTTTCAGTGAAAAGAGGACGAGCGGCTGGCATGTTGGCGGCAAACATGCCATTTTTGATGCAACATGCCTTATCACTCAGGAATTCGTATAAATTTAACGCCAATCCCGCCCAACTCGTCCTTTTATTATCGCTCGTCCGCTTTTCACAAAAGGGGCAGAGAGCGTGTCAAAATGGAAGGGAAGCGCATACACGCCATTTCATAAGCTCTAGTCCGTTTTCATGAAAAATGGACGAGAGCCTGTAAAACAACTTTATGCGGGATTGATATAGAAAGGAGGCATGGAATCTGTTCACACGGGACCCGAGAATAAGATTTTAAATGGCGTAAACTCTATCACTGGCGTCGATCAACTGCCACCTCACAGCATTATCTTGTTTTTTAGCATTTAGCTGGCAGATTCCGCAGCTCCGATGAGAAAGATCCACTTGATGGCCACATGATGGCGGGAAGCGGAAGCGAGCAGATGGCCTATCTACTTAGGTCAGAACATAATGTCAGAATTTTCGGTGTTCCGGTACCCCTATCACCCTACTTCAACTGATTATCGCCCCCAAATCGTCCACTCGATTGGTGTTTTTGGCCCAGTGCCCAAAGCGGGGCTGTCGAGGTCCCAGTTCGACACGGGCGAAAAATCGCGCCCAGTTCGCACGGGGCTTGTGCCAATTCGGTACCCAACATATACATCAAACTGACATAAACATACTTTTGTGATGTAATTTCAAAATGGGGGAGTGGGAAAGATCAACACAGTCAGTAATGACTCATGTTATATATATCAAATTGACATGAACATACCTTCATGTTATTGTAGCATAGTGGAGCGAACATAGACAAAGATTGACCTAGTCAGCACAAACATGATATCATATATATAACAAGCACAATACATAACAAACGTACCTATTCAAATGAGTTATGTACATAACAAATCGATTTTGTGCAAACAAAGGAGCACAAACTTTGATGTAGTGTTAATAACAACATGCACGATCGCGTAAAAAAACAACTTCCCCCGATCTGACAGGTAAATATTGTGCCTCCTTCCAATTCGTTCCGTGAATCGAGAATTGTTTCGTTACATCAGCCTGAGGTACTAAGGCAAAAAGCACATTTCGACGAAAAAACGGTTCGTAAGTCCCATAGTAATCATGTAAAATAAAAGTATGAATCCGGATGGGCCACGGGGACGTAGGCTCATCTCCTGTGATCACTGTTCAACTGAAAAACATGCAGCACCGCAAAAAAAAGTCACACCAAGCACATTCACACGTCTACTCTACCAAAAGTTGTCCCTTAAAGATGTGATCATGGTGGTATTGCATCATCACAATCCGGTAATGCCAAAACAATCATTTTGCTCATGGTCGGTCATTCTAATTGGCCTGATATTTGCATGGTGGTGGAAGCAGTCCTGGAGCAGCCTGCCTGCAGCGTGGATACAATACCATATCACACACAAAAAATTTAGCGACGTGGTACACATAAGTGAGCAACCAACGGATATTTTAAAATGTGTGTATGAAAAAGTTCATTTTTGTTTATCAAAATTCTTCATTCCTATATATATATGGAAGGAAGTATAAGTGTCATTTTTAATATTCATGTATGAATGTGAATATGGACACCCCTTGATTATGTATATAACTTTTTGAATACTTTCAGGCTGGTTGTTAGCCGGCAGGCAAGAAATAAGAAAGGTGAGTTTAAATGATATACAGACATAAATAAAAAATATGTTTACAAATTTGTTGAATTCGTTCAAAAATTTGTGTTCACTATTGCCCTCTCCTACTGACCAGGATTTACATAACCCACTAGTTTATTCAGACATGAATAAAAATGTATGTTATTGCCATTGTAGTATGCGTTTCAAAACAGTAGCTTTCTGATATTTGTTGACACTAACTTCGATTAAATATATTATATAAGCCATTTGTTTGTGACTATTTTGGGGAATCTGACCAAAGCTGACCATAAATATAAAATACCTTTGCAAAGATGGCATTGGACTAGGGTTCAACCCAATTTTTTTCTCCTTACTACTTTAGGGAATGTGAATTGATCGAAGGGAACATAGATTCCCAGCAGGTTCCAGAATTGCCTAGGATTGAAGGGGGCATAGCTTCTCCACTGGTTCCTGCATTGCCTAGTGCCTAGGATTGAAGGGGGCATGGTGTCTCAGCAGGCTTCTGAATTGCCTAGGATTGAAGAGGTATGATAATGGTAGAGATGCTATAGTTATTGTGAAATGTTGTATTGAAGGGCTGTGAGAAGGCTGTGATAGTTATTATGTATTATGCATTTACCAGGAAGAGGGTAATTTAAATATCAACACATTTTTTTGTTATAAAAGGAAATTCAAAAAGACGTGCTTTCTCAGCATTAATGTAGGAATTGGTTCACATCAAAATGGTACAATATTTGCACAGCAAGAAAAGTCAGGAATTTGACCTAAACGTGCGGTGCAAATATTGCACCATAGCTGGGGTTGGGGATATCCCTCTATTCATTCAGATTCATTCTTAAAGAGGCAATAAATCATTATCCATGATATTTTTGATCTCTTGTTTCATGAGACTTAAATAAAAGCAGATTTTGAAATATGCAACACTCAATTCTTCTGTGTCACTGCTTCAAAGAGATCATTCAATTAGTACAGAATGGTCAACTGATAAAGTTGTTTGACCTGAAGGATACTGTAGACAATATATTGATAGGGTACGGCAAAACCGTCATTAAGGCCATCATAGCCCAGGGTGAAGTTCTAGGTAAGATCAAGACCAAGCCTCAGTATTATTATACCTTCATAGTAGTTATCATTGAGGCATGACAGCACCGCAAAATGTCATTTCATATGTCTCTGAGTTTAAGCAACATCTGTTCCTATAGAAGGAGTGCTTTGTTGTTGATTTTATTGCTGTTCGATTATTAATATAGTATTGCATCAAGATCAAGTTCTTTCTCATTGTCAACTTTTTCTGCTGTCAATCCAAGTTGTGAAACAATCTCTACCGTATAACCCGGATTATAAGTGCCGCCAGTGTATAAGTGCACACGGGGCTAATTCCATGTACATTTGCTGTTTCTCCATGTTCCACCAGAGCTAACCTTAAGGAGAACACATAAGACGTTTCTCCGTCTCACGAGCAACACACACACATGTGGAGCTCCTAGTAAGTCCGGTTGGTTGTCGAGTTATGCCCCAAACCCGAAAAACTCACATGCTTCACGATTACAACAAAAAACACAACACATCTCGCCCGACTAATCGCATCGTTCTTGTTGGTTTGTCACCTCTGGCGGGAAACCGTACCGTACTGTACAATAAAGTAAAGATAATAATGTGTTGCAGATACCCACCGTGTTAAAAACACTAACTAGCGCCGGATTATAAGTTCTGCCGAAATGTATCTTTTGTACATTTCTGGTACTTATAATCCGGGTTATACGGTATGCAGATAAATTTCAAAACAAAATAAACATAATTATTTTCCAACAAATCTTTTATGCTACAAGCTATGAAACAGCTAACAATATTGCTATAGACTGTATTCTAATCAAAACATCCCAATCTGCACTCACTATGGGGTGAATGAAGATTATGGAAAGTCAAGTGTTCTGACATTGAAGTGTTGACTTCAGAGAAGACTGCCGTATGTGGTGTCAGTTCTCTGATGCATGACATTGACCACTGCAAAGCAGCATTTACAATCATGCTACTGAACAGACTACCACAATCCATTCATGTTCATGGAACAATGCCCAGGATGAGTTACTAGCAGTGAATGCATATCCTAATGTATGACAACATCTCTTCAATATGAAAGGTCAGTATACCCCTTTCCAAGATTGATACTGATGGGTTTGGGATCTTTTCAGATGGCGCAACCATTATGAGAACTCCCATAATGTGCATACTGGATACTTGGAAGGTCACTAAATAATCTAAGTTGTGTTCATGATGTTATCATCTTCAGTAAGCAGATATTACAAGTTGGTAAAAGGATGCTTGTTATATTGATAGATCAATTTTGCTCATTATGAAAAAAGTGGCCCTCACAAAAAAGAATGAATGCCGTTGTTTTTAGTTGAGCTTCTGATGCCCAAAATGCCGCAGACTTGCTTAAATACAAGGGGTTCTTCCTTGTTATCAATGCAATACTTCACATGAAGCATGCTACTGCAACAATTGATGGGATAGGTGGATTGGCTTCCACCCAGTATAAGCTCTCTGCAAGTTTGCCGTAAGGTAAGTGCTGTACTTGCTTATTATATTTATTTCTCAGTGAAAATAGCAAACTTCCCCCTTATCACAAAAGATGTGTGATGCTATTGGAAATACTTGCTACACCCCCACTGCTGTCCATTCAAAAGCATCCACTGCTTACAGCAACACCAATTGCAAATGCAGAAGGGCAAAATTGCTGTTATCAATCTCATAATTAATTTATGACCATTGTTGTTGGTTGACAGATGTGCTAGTTTTCTTAGTGCAGAGTGATGTGATGAGGTGTGTGCTCACATGAGAGCATGACCCCAGATCAATCACAAATTATGAGTGGCTCTATGAGATTTGTGTGATTCTCGAGGTCGCGTGCTCACATCCAAGAGGAGGGACACAATAATGTCTCTGTAAAATAGAGGGTCTCAAACTTCCTTAAAAACATCAGTCCATGCACTATTATTTCATTTCTTTCTTTGCTCAAATTGCTCACTTAGTATAGACATATGAAGAGAGAAATAAGGTGTTGGCAAATGAAAGGTAAAGATGAGCAATAAACACTGTCATTCATTAAGCATGACTTTCTTGCATAATAACAGCATCCCTTTTGAAACGACTATAATGTTTAAGGCATTAAAAGTTAAAACTGATGTTGCTGGAAATAAGAAAGAGGAAAGACCAGAATTTGAGAGTACGAGTACGACTTACCTACATATAGAGTAACAAGCCACTAACAAATGTCATAATTCTTTTGATAAAGGTAAGACGTGTTATAGCTGCTTCATGAATTGAATTAGTTCTTCATGAAAATCATTTTATATATACCTCTTTTTCCATAAATATGCAGGCAATTGAGGACGAATATGCAGGGAAGGATTGGAGGACCATCACATCTAGATAGGATCATGTCATTCAATTGAAAAAATGTATATTGCATATTCATGTGCCAAAGAGCAAACATAGAAAAATGCCAGAATGCTTTTTGTCGTGACTGCCACCAGCAATATTCAAAAGTGCAGAAGACATCAATAGGTGGTGTTCTAAGTGAAGAAGAGCTGATCAAGTCTTGTTGTCATGAGGTACACAATCTAAAGATATGTGTCGACATTTGGTGGTGTACCGGAGATTATTTGGGAGGTCCACAGTGGTCAGAATATGTGGCGGGTTGTGCGTTCTGTGAGAGGATATTCAATGTGGGGACAAGTGACTGAGGATGTTTTGCTTTGTTGAGTGAATGAATATGTTTTGTGTTGATAAAGGGATATTTCAGTCAAATAAAATGTAATCTTGATAAGAAAATGACTTTTGTGGGAACAGAGGAATAACTGTCAAAAATGAAATTTGGTTTATTGATTTTGCGAAGACAAAGAAATTTTTTACCGTGCTACTCCTACCTTAATGGTTGAGCAGAATGGCACAGTATTTGTTAGTACTTATGTTAGTAAAGAATTAGGAGTTCATTTCTAATTTTGCTAGCAAAAAAGTTAGCAAACACGGATGTTGTTGTTAAGAATGTTAGCAAGCATGAAAAAATGATCGAGAGTAGTTGGGGTTTGAACTTAGTAACGATTTAACAAACAAAAGCAATTTCAAGGCACAGTAGAAGTCCTACATATGATTTGTTAGTAAGGGATTATTTTCCACTTTCATGTTTGCTAACAACTGTTTGCAGCGAGAGAGTAGAGAAAGTGAGAATAATATATGATAAAAGTTACATCACCATGAATAGAGTGCTGGGACTCATGGTAGATGTGTTGGTCAGCCTTTGGGAGTAATCAGCAAGGTTAGTGGATCCAGGAATGAACATGACTTTTTAAATTTACTGAACAAAGGAACAGAAATCATCAGCGGGAACAAAAAATTGCTGATCTTGATTTTCTTGCAATCAGTGATTTTGTCAGAAAAGTCACCATCTATATTGCCCGCTTTATGAACCATGTGAGTGATATGTCTTGCCAAAAAGAAGATACCAATTGATGGAACAATTAACCCATGCAACAGGCCTCCACAATTGTCCAGTTACATATCACGCACATGGTGAATTTGCCGTGAATGTGTGTTGACTTGAACTAATCCTGCTCTGAACCAATGGAAATTGCAGTAGTCATTCAGTGTGCGGTGAGATTGTAGTTGATTTTGCAGCGCAACTGTACAGGGCTGTAGTAAAATAGTCATACTTGTGACTAGAGTACAATTTTTTGAAGTAGGTACCATATCCCCACCCCCAGCTACGGTGCAATAATTGCACCATACACTTTGATCAAATTCCAGATTTTCTTATGGTGCAATAATTGCACCATAAGCATTCTATATGCCTAGCATTCACGTGTTATCATTTAAAAATGGCATATGTAACTTCCCTCCAAATATTGACGCCAAGCCTCCATTACCTTTTGGGTGCAAATGAGTTTTTTCTCATTTCTACACGAGTCACATAGGAATCGTCGTCCTTATGGTGCAATAATTGCACTATAAGGATTAACACGGAGAAAGCTAGTCATGGTGCAATTATTGCACCGTCTGAAAGGATGGGGATATAGGGTAGGGTCTACTTTTTGCAGTAGACTTGAGGTGAATTGTGGTAAGGCTGCAGTGTTTCATGGTAAGCTTGCATCACACTGTGGTAAGACTACTGTGAGTATACATTACATTTGAGGTGCAGTGTAGTGGTTTTTGGAATATGTTGCGATTGACCCGGTAGTTATCAGACCCCTCCAAATTCAACACATAAATACATTGATAAAAATTATTTTGCCCTCCCCAACAACTGCTGGAAGTCATTTCTTATAATGAAGTCACTAAAGGATACACTCCAACATTGGTTTTTTCAATTAAATTGTTCTGAGCACTGTATCTGCGCCACAGTGTATATCTCAGTCACCAGAATGAATTTGACCCTGCCGCTCTGGTCGATGTTGCTTTAACAACAACAAGAACAAGGGGTGCCAAGCGCAAGGTCAGAAAAATGGAGTTTTGACTTTTTGTGATTCTTCTCGACTAATTTTTTCAATTAAATCGTTTTGCACTCTCCGCGCCAGAGTGGATATCTCAGCCACCAGGCTGAATTTGGCACCACCGCTCCCATTGTCAAAAAGACAACAACAGCAAGGAATAGGATCGCCGAGCGCAAAGTAAGAAAACATTGAGTTTCTATTTTTTACCGTGCTTCTTCGCTACTAATTTTTTCAATTAAATTGTTATGACTGTCCGCGCTATAGCGGATATTTCAGCCCCTAGGCTGAATTTGGCACCGCCGCTCCCATCGCCGCAAATCCAACAACAGCAAGGATCAGGAGCGCCGAGCGCAAGGTAAGAAAAAAGGAGTTCAACTTTTTTACTGTACTTCTTTGCTACTAATTTTTTTCAATTAAATTGCTTCGCACTGTCCACGCCATAGTGGATATCTCAGCCCCCAGGCTGAATTTGGCACCTCCACACCCATCGCCACAATGCCAACAACAGAAAGGAGCAGGAGCGCCGAGTACAAGGTAAGAAAAAAGGAGTTCGACTTTTTACCATTCATCTTCACAACTGATTTTTCAATTAAATTGTTTGCACTGTTCGTGCCACTGTGGATAACTCAGCCCTCAGGCTGAATTTGGCACCACCACTCCCATTTCCGTAAAGCCAACAACAAAAAGTAACAGGGTGCCAAGCAAAAGGTAAGAAAGAAATGGAGGTTGACATTTTACAATTCTTCTTCAGCAGGGATTTTTTCAATTAAAATCTTTCTGCTATGTCCTCTCCACAGCGGATATATCAGCCCCCAGGCTGAATTTGGCACCTCCCCTCCCATTGCTACAATCCAACAATGAAAAGGAACAGGAATGCGGAGTGCAAGGTGTCATTTGGTTGTTTTTAGATTGTTGTTCATTGATCTATGACATACAATTTTTGGCATTTAGACTACTATTTGTGCAACTTCAGTTTGTAGTGCTCATTGTAATAATTAATACTGCATCAATAACAACATAACAAAACTTCAAGAATCAAAACCATATTTCTAAAAGTTGTTACCACTGATGAACAACAGTAGTGACATATATAATCTATAGTTTCTGTCTTATGAATTTCATGAGTAACAACACAACGTAAGGATTGGTGCTTACAGATAGTCTTCTGTTGTACATACACAAATCAACTGTCGGTAAATTACTCATGGGTTTTGCCAGTAGTACTTGCATCGTGTAAGTTATTACATACACAGCTGTGACTTTTCCTGATACTTTCCTTACACTTTTTTCGTAACTCTACTTACAATAAAATATATAGTATTACACACAGCCAGATGGAGTTTCGCGCTCTCAGACATACCACAGCTGAGGACATGACAAATTTGACAAGCAGAAGTTATGTCTAGGACACAGACTGTGTGATTATCAGTTGGTCCAAAACATAAGCTCAACAATCACAACCCATATCTCTGGTACAATACAAGACAGTACAATACCCATATCTGGAAAGATCTTGTACCAAAGAGCTGAATACCATAAGAGGCTATATTCTGGAATGATGCTGATGTTCCTTTATTCAGAACTCCTTTTTTGGCTTTGTAGTTCAATTATTATCTCAAAAGATTTTTACATGTGTTGAAATTGTACAATGGAGTGGTGCAATTCTTGCAGCACCGTGAACATGACAAGAACCCTAGTGAAATTATTTTACCACCACTGATAATCAAGGTAGAAAAATTGATTTCAACTTATTGTTCATGATAAAGAATTCAAGTAGACTGGTCAGGATTTAAGGGCCTTAGTAAATAGTATTAATAGACATGGATCGCTTGATAGAACTTATCAGTGTAGGAGAATGAGGCACTGATTCCATTTGTTCCAATAAATCTCTTTCCTCAAAGTGCGCAATTATCTTGACATAAAAATTCATTATAATTCAACGATCACGGCAACAAATGAAATATCATCTCTGTACCAGTCTGCTTTTAAAGGCGACGATGCAGCTATAAGTCTCTTCACATTTTCCAGCATGTTTCTTGCTCCGTCCTGTTCAGCCTCCTTCTCGTGTCCAGAGGCAGGTGATTCAAACATAGCACTAGCCAAATGCTTCGTGACAAACTCCACTTTTCGATTATCAAACAGCCCATCACTGGCCACTACAGCAAACAATTTGGAGTTTTCTCCCATTTTGGCAAACAGCTCAATCAAGTCGACAGTCTCAATATCGGGAACAGGAATGACTCCAACTTTCGTCCATTCAGAGTCTCCTATGCTACGACTCATTGCGAGACCTACATCTTCGTTGTGTACCGAACTTTTAACAATGACGCGTGATCCCATGGGGTACGTTGGAGGAATATGTATTCGCCCTCCATGAGACTCAATGCGCAACTTTTCTATTGGTAAATGTGGTTTGTGCTTGATGTTTTCATGATGTATTATGATGCTTCCTTGTAGGTGAGGCTGCAGATCACCAGTGCCCGTTGGTTCAGTATTGTTATCGAATTTCAATCCATCGATGGGAGGTGTATAAGTTACGAGATAAGAATAGCTGTCACCAGTATTGGACATGTACAAAGTAGAACCTAATCTCAATATTACGTTGGCTGTGCATCCACCTGCCATGGCCTGATTCGATGGAAGAGCCTCGTCAACTTCGTTGTGTGCCTGTATGAGAGCACTTTTCACTTTGTTTTGACCAACGGTGCTGTTGAACATCGGACCATTTTGTTGTGTGGACACGGCACGATTTAGTTTGTTTGCAAGACGTAATGGAATTTCAGTCATAGCAAATTCTGCCACAGCCCCACCAGCGCTGTCATGACCGTCAAATATTCCCATCAGGAAATTGTTTCTTGGTTCGTAACTTCCTTGATGGTCTCGGATTTCCACTTCTACTGGGGAAAAGGGATTGATGAGAACTGCCCTATCTTGATTTACAGGCGCGGGTATTTTACGATTGCTCTTGTGTGTCAGCAGAATGTGATGTTGAGAGATGGCGTCAGATTGAACTGTAATGTCTCCCAATGCGGTCACTTCAGATGCAACGATTGGGCAACCATAAAAAGGACACTGAGTATTGTGAGTTTCGGTCCGATAGTCGATCTTCTCTGAATGCTCGCTCGAATGCGCATGTGCGTTGAAATCGTTCACAGACGAATGAGTCTTTGCCTCTTGCACCGTCCGAATCATGCTATGACGCCCATCAAGTGCATGAGGGCGCGGAATTGTATGCAAGATTGCTAATCCTGTGAAGCAACTAAGAAAGAAACACAGTCCGAATTTCAGCAGAATCATCCGATAAGTGTGTGGATGGTCCAATTGAAGACGTTGTTGCTTTCGTTGGTTTGCGTTCAGTGTACTACGCCGTTCCTGCTTATGTTGTTCATGTTGAAAACCTTCGATTTTATCTGCAAGGGATGACCGCTGCCGCATAGTGTGAATTCGAGTTAAAAACCATTCCGTAATGAAGACGCCAGATGCAACTTTATCTTAACAAGATGATCTTAACCTATCAAGATTTTTTTTTGAAAAAATCTTAGTTTGTTATTATCTGAGATTGATTTTGTTCTTCTCCAGTCCAAAATGTGAGACGCGTTTTTCAATATTGACAATTGTAGGTAACACTGGCGGATTTCTTAGAAATACCTGTAAATAATTTGTTTTCGTTTTAGACTTGCATGGGTAGTCATGATCTTTTGATTTGTTGTTACCTTTAAAAATATATCTAATATCAACTATAAATACGGCCAAAAATTTGGCCAACCAAAGAAAATTGAACGCAAGCAAACATCGTGAACGCATCGGCAAAATAAACTCAACGTTAAGGCTGTGACTTTCTTGGGTCCGATTCGAATCGGCCAATCGGAATCCGTGACAGAATTTTTGAAATTTTCGTATTGCCCCTTCACTTGCCTTTGTGGGGCTGTCGTATCGGCCATTCCAATCCAATTGACCAATGGGTCAATAGAGGCATTCCCGCCAAGTCATTTTTCCCCGCCAAATCTTTTATCCTCCCATCACCGGCATCAAGACTGTCTCCCATACAAATATCGTGCAATACTCATCACATGCAGCCGCGAGACACACTCTGCATAAAACAAGATGCTGTTCACGACCGCGGTGAACGTTCTCGTATCAAGCATTCTGGGCGGTGCTAAACCCCTTGGCGTCGTCGCGGCTGCAGCGCGATGCTCGTCCCAGAAAAAGAAGCGCAAATCCTGCTCATTTGTATCATTTTGTAGGAGCATATTTTCGGGTGAACCTGGGGGCTGCAAGGTAGAGAATCCCGAATCGTCACGGAGTAATGCTGGCGCGATCTGCAGGAGTGCCTGTCTCCTGAAGGCAGCAAAGATGTCTGCGGAGTCCTTTTTCAACAAAAACGCCTCTTCGACACCACGCAAGTATTTCTGGACCGAAAGCTGCTCAGCGGCAACAACGATATTGGTAAATTTATCCATGATTCGCGGTGATGGTGATGGGCGATGGCGCTGTCATGGACCGCGAGCGTGGATTTGTGCGTAAAAATTACACACGAAATCTCGATTGGTCGAATGGATTGGGCCAAAAAAACGAGGTCCAATAGGAGCCTCTATTGGACGATTGAACTCGTGACTAATCCAATTGGTCAATCGAAAAGGGGATACCAATGCGATTGGACACGTTTATTAGGCCTTACAAAGTCGCCGATTCGGGTTTTCGATCACCCAATACGGTTCGTGGGACTCACTCTGATCGGATCGGATTGGTCATTGGGCCTACAAAGTCACAGCCT
>JABMIG010000368.1:0-15498 GCA_013187285.1 Cyclotella cryptica
CCTCGAGAAATATAACATCATTTAGTGCGGTGAGAGCATCATTGTCTGCCAAGATGTGCACAGATAAGTCACGGTCCAACGGCGCGTTTAAGAGGACACTCTTAAGCGCAACTTCAAATTCATCGAAAAATCCTGGATTGTTGCCTGACAATCCAAATGCCACATGCAAGGGTTTGAGATGTTCTTCTGGTTTCTCTGGCTGAAGGAAAGAATCGTCGAAACGACCAGTTTGCGAGAAGCTTGAAAGGTAAAAAGATCCCTGAATGATAACTGATAGAATTACAATTGCAGTTAACGCCTTCACGAAAGCATATCCCGGCGATGGCCGATGACGATTCAACAGTCTATTCATTGACATGTTGAAAACAACATACAGGACATGCAGTGTAAAATAAATGAGTGATGAGCAGTGCACCTCTAATCTGACTGGAGGTGAGGGAATTAACAGAAAAAAAGGAAAGATAGCTGTTTAACGCCAATCAGAACACGATTTTTTTAAGACCATGAAGAGAGCACAACATCTGCAAGACAGGCAACTCGCTAAAAATATCTTCTTTATAGCGAAAAATCTCGTGTCGAGTCATCACTTCAGTTGCGACGTGTCGTCAGTTGTCGTCAGTTGTTGTCAGATGGGTCGTACGAGTCGTCATTTACTTCTTTAACCGACAACAAACGGTCGTCTACTGGTCGTAACTGACAACTTCGGTTGTCGTAACATGTTTGTCAGTGACGACTTTTGGTGTCGTAACATGGTCGTCAGTGACAACTTTTGATGTCGTAACATGACATAGGCCAAGAATCAGCCTTTTTTGTACCCCTAGGTACAAAACCTAAATAGAGCATGAATCAGCCTTTTTTGTACCCCTGGGTACAAAACCTAAATAGGAGCATTCTCAGGACCCCAATAGGAGGAGAGTCCACCTCCCGACGGCATGGACTCCCCAACATGGAAGTTCAGAACCCCAAACAAGAGAACACCCTTGTGGAAGATCTGAACATCTTTCAGATGGGTATGAACATACCATACTGTGTAGAAGTCTACACAATGATCGTTTGCATAGTTTGGACTGGAGTGCAGTTCCGCTGCCTTTCCATCCTCACAAATAATCACAAATATAGCTCATAAAATCAAATCTTCGTCACCTGTCAAAACTACCTATAATTTTCGTGTGATATTTTTTTTACGACGAATCGGCTCAGGTCATCACATGGTCGTCACTGACGTCTTTGGCTGGCGTAACATGGTCGTCAGTTACGACTTTTAAGGTAGTACCATGGTTGTAACTTACGACTTTGGTGGCAGTAACTTGGTCGTGGTCGTAACCTGTCGTAAGGCCGATCCTTATCGTGCGACGTAGCGTGATGCACGCAGATCGCGTTTTCCGCGATTTTGGATGCGTCCACGTAATTATCGAGCCTTACGGTTGACAGATCGTAGACACTCGTTTTCTCTGTATCCGTCTACGTCAACACGGACCTTATCAGGGACGCAGTAAACATCGTACATTGCGAGTTGACTTGGTGTGATTGTGGTCCTGAGTTGATAATTTGAATTCTGTTCATAATTTTTCGAGTTGCATTTTCGGATTGGTGCGTCTTCAGAATACACAAATATAAAAAAGAAGACATCCCGCCATCCCGCCATCATTATGAATACATCATCTGAGTGTGGACACGCACCGCTCGTCTATCACCACCATTTCGTTTAGGCAACTCCACCACCTTTGATGGTAATGGAAATGCATAATTCGCCGCCCAATAAAACGTCTGACACTATGGAAGCTAAGGCAAGTATGGATTTCAGATTCAGCTATTCATGTTGTAAGTGAGTATGGCAGTGACACAAACGACACAAATGTACGAGCTTAATCAATTAGGACGCGTTAAATTGTTATCTATCCTCTGCTGCTTCGTCCAACACAAATGAGAACACGCATAGTTATTTTTGTCCTCTGTCCTCATCTGAGAACGCAGAACTTTCACTGTCAGATTCATCGGACTCCAAATGCAAATCTGCGGTCACAGCCAGCTCCCTTTGCATCTCATACGCCTCATCCCTTTCTCGGCTTTCGTTAACCATTTCAAGGAGTACACTTCTGTGATGTCTGGGTTGGCGGAATCTTCGTCACGTCTATTTTCATCATTCTGGACTTCATCGTCAGGGCAACTTGCATCATTCCGGACTTCAACGTCAGGGCAACTTTCATCAGCCGAAGTATTATTTCGTACTGAACTCCGACGAGGCCGTACAATGTTTGTTTGCATGACCTGAAACATGATGTGATTTTGAACTGGAGCAACAGGGTCGATGGCATTGGGAATCGGTGCGTTGTTGAAGTTTTCATACTTCGTCTGTGGTGACGCGATTTCGTTGTCGCGAGCTTTGTTAAAAGCTTTAATAGCATCAGTAATGAAAGTAGCTTCACCCGGTGTCGTGGTTGTATCTGACAAGATAGCGCTTGCTGCATGCACGTATGTTTTCGAAACAAGTTCAGAAGGCATGTTGAATCCCATTGCAAATTTGCTTGGATAAAGAGAACTTCGTAGCACCGCGCGTGCTCACTTTTTGGATTCGAAGGCCACAAGCCTTTTCCAGTAACTTTTTGATAAAACCAGAGGCGGCGTCAGGATCTGTGTACAGCCATTGTACCAATGACATCGTGGGACCATTGGTAAAGAACATACTCAAGTTCCCTTCCCAATCCTGGTCGCGCAGCTTACCCTTGAGGTATTGGCAGATCCAATTGTCTGGATGAACTTCGAATCAAAGGCCCCAAAATAGTGGCAAGTGTCCATTACGTTTCACAAAGCGGCTCCTGTTGCGTTCTTCAGTGGCGTCGGAAGAGACAGAACACTAATCACAAATATAGCTCATAAAATCAAATCTTCGTCACCTGTCAAAACTACCTATAATTTTCGTGTGATATTTTTTTTACGACGAATCGGCTCAGGTCATCACATGGTCGTCACTGACGTCTTTGGCTGGCGTAACATGGTCGTCAGTTACGACTTTTAAGGTAGTACCATGGTTGTAACTTACGACTTTGGTGGCAGTAACTTGGTCGTGGTCGTAACCTGTCGTAAGGCCGATCCTTATCGTACGACGTAACGTAGTACGCAGATCGCGTTTTTCACGATTTTGGATGCGTCACGTAATTATCGAGCCTTACGGTTGACAGATCGTAGACACTCGTTTTCTCTGTATCCGTCTACGTCAACACGGACCTTATCAGGGACGCAGTAAACATCGTACATTGCGAGTTGACTTGGTGTGATTGTGGTCCTGAGTTGATAATTTGAATTCTGTTCATAATTTTTCGAGTTGCATTTTCCGGATTGGTGCGTCTTCAGAATACACAAATATAAAAAAAGAAGACATCCCGCCATCCCGCCATCATTATGAATACATCATCTGAGTGTGGACACGCACCGCTTCGTCTATCACCACCATTTCGTTTAGGCAACTCCACCACCTTTGATGGTAATGGAAATGCATAATTCCGCCGCCCAATAAAACGTCTGACACTATGGAAGCTAAGGCAAGTATGGATTTCAGATTCAGCTATTCATGTTGTAAGTGAGTATGGCAGTGACACAAACGACACAAATGTACGAGCTTAATCAATTAGGACGCGTTAAATTGTTATCTATCCTCTGCTGCTTCGTCCAACACAAATGAGAACACGCATAGTTATTTTTGTCCTCTGTCCTCATCTGAGAACGCAGAACTTTCACTGTCAGATTCATCGGACTCCAAATGCAAATCTGCGGTCACAGCCAGCTCCCTTTGCATCTCATACGCCTCATCCCTTTCTCGGCTTTCGTTAACCATTTCAAGGAGTACACTTCTGTGATGTCTGGGTTGGCCGGAATCTTCGTCACGTCTATTTTCATCATTCTGGACTTCATCGTCAGGGCAACTTGCATCATTCCGGACTTCAACGTCAGGGCAACTTTCATCAGCCGAAGTATTATTTCGTACTGAACTCCGACGAGGCCGTACAATGTTTGTTTGCATGACCTGAAACATGATGTGATTTTGAACTGGAGCAACAGGGTCGATGGCATTGGGAATCGGTGCGTTGTTGAAGTTTTCATACTCGTCTGTGGTGACGCGATTTCGTTGTCGCGAGCTTTGTTAAAAGCTTTAATAGCATCAGTAATGAAAGTAGCTTCACCCGGTGTCGTGGTTGTATCTGACAAGATAGCGCTTGCTGCATGCACGTATGTTTTCGAAACAAGTTCCGAAGGCATGTTGAATCCCATTGCAAATTTGCTTGGATAAAAGAGAACTTCGTAGCACCCGCGTGCTCACTTTTTGGATTCGAAGGCCACAAGCCTTTTCCAGTAACTTTTGATAAAACCAGAGGCGGCGTCAGGATCTGTGTACAGCCATTGTACCAATGACATCGTGGGACCATTGGTAAAGAACATACTCAAGTTCCCTTCCCAATCCTGGTCGCGCAGCTTACCCTTGAGGTATTGGCAGATCCAATTGTCTGGATGAACTTGAATCAAAGGCCCCAAAATAGTGGCAAGTGTCCATTACGTTTCACAAAGCGGCTCCTGTTGCGTTCTTCAGTGGCGTCGGAAGAGACAGAACACAGTAGATCCTTTAAGAGGAGCGTAGCAAGGTTCATCTCTGCTTCCCGCCTCCAGTTAACATCACACGTATCTAAATGCTGTGTGTGGAGCAATACGGTGTCTTGCATATCCAGCGTAGTTTCGTATACCAGTAATAACCAGCGACACATAGATTTCAAGCAGAAGTATCTTCGTTTGACACTGTTCAGACCACCAGAGATATTGAAGTAAGACGCCCCCGACTTCGGCAGCTTTCTTCGGTCTTAAACTATGTTTCTTCAATGAGAGACTGGACAAGGCACGTTTGAACACCTGGGTGGCGACAGTACGATGTGAAGTTTACCATCGAAGACTCAGATGTTTTGCTTTCGCAGAAACCTACGACATCACCTAACTCTAGTCTCGCGAACGTGTATTTGATTCGTAGCTCAGGGCAGATATCAGGGTCGCTGATAGGCGAAAGCAAATGAAGAATGCTTTGCTTCAATCGATTGGCCCAGTTCATGAAGAACTTGTCTATTAACCGTGACTTGTCCGGACACTCTTCCCCAAAATCGAATAGGGAAATATCGGCCCCGGCTTGCTCCTCCCTTTTATCAGGAGGGAAATCTAGGCAGCAACTACGCAACCTTCGATTCACAAACCAATCCATCCACTTGACGTGCTCAGTATAAAAAGTGTGAACTTTTGCGCGATGTGTACCAATCCAGAAACTGTGGGCCTCTTCTCAAAAAGTTCATCTGCATCGGCCGACGCAGAGCAAATCGCTCTGCATCAAATTTGTTGGCTGATAACCCATTCTCCGGATAGCATCATGCTCTGAGTCTTCGTCTGCGTCGCCATAAGGTTCGTAAATCCCTACGTAGAGCACAAAAATGTGATGTACCGTCTACGTTCCACCGCACGATAAGGATCGGCCTAACATGATGTTTGTACGCCGGACAATATCGTAAAAAGTTTTTCTGATGGAATTACCTTGACATCGTTTGCGTGAATACATATATTTTCCTTATTACATCGTTATCACGAAGAAGGTCTAACTTCGTTCGTAATAAAAACTGTTTAAAGATATCATACAACTCTTTTTCGTTGATTTCCTCTCTTCAAATCGCCCCTCGGACAAGGTCTAACAAAACTACTAGTATGTAGCTCCAAAAATTCGTCCAAAAAGTAACCTTATTGCTATTTCTGTATTATTTCTGAGACTGCCCCCCTACCAGTCCCATGCACATGGAACACACAAGCAAAAATGCTCTACACCACCAAAGGCACCCTCGAATAATTCTGCAGCAACTTCCCCTCCCTTAGCCCACCTTGCCACCATCTTCCAAGGTACCTTATTCTGAAATTATTGCTCTCGCACTGCATATCATATTCCTCTTTTTTCTATTAAGATGGCATTAGCTTGTCTAACCCTTTAACGAAACCGATGTGTAGGAATTGCCTTTTTGGCTGACTATAGTGTTGTGATCCGGCTTCAAAGTGACTGTGAAGGGGGCAATTCTCTCCCATCTTGGAACAGGCTCCCCAAATCAACTGCCTCACGTCATGCGACAAAAATAATACTGGAAATGGCCTATAATCCAAGACATTTCCTGTACAACTCCATTTTTCCATGTTCCAATTTCTTACGACACTATTTCGTAGTGCTTGGCCAGCAAGATGGTCACGGAAGATTCTTTCTGAAAGCACATCATGGCGGGCTCTATCAAACTCTCCTTTCCCGATGCAATTCAGGGTGTCCACGAGGAGTGAATCCTTATCCACAACAGAATGGGGAAGAAAGCCCCTAATCCAAACCAAGAAGATCATTTGAAGATTGTTGTCAATGTGGCAAGTGTTTGTTACTTGGTATTAGATATTGGAGTTGGGAGGCTTGTATCTATATGACCATTGGATTGCAGGCAGTTCTAATAGGGCAGTAATGGACAGATCCTAACAAGAAGAGAGATATGTGTATTTGAGAAACACTAAATCATTCAAAAACAAAAGAAACCGATTTCTCTTGCAGAAGGAGGATTTGGTTCAACAGCTTTACTTGCAGTCACTGAGCTTATTGAGCATGGCATGGCCTTCTCGGGGGGCATTATTTTCTCAGGAGTAAGGTCTGGCGAGCTGGGTAATGGCAATTGTGTGGGAGATTCTATAATTGTTCTTCTCTTTCTGGCGTCAAGCTGAGCTTTTTTTTCAGAGCATCAAGCTTTCCAATTCTTTCAGACGTTTCCTGTTCGCCTCATCCTTCTTCTTCGTCTCTTTCAGTTTTCGTTCTTCTTGCAGTTTCCGCATGACTTCTCTCACATCGAGCGGTGTCTTGTTTATTATCGGCCAAAGGGCCTTCCAAGATTCCTTATCAAATAATAGTGGAACAGTGGGGAAACAGGCAAAACTTTCGACAGTAATATTCCAGTCTTCAACGTGTTTCACTGAAAGCCCCTTTTCTCTCAGCTTTGCGGTGATATCTGTATATGTGTAACAAAAAAGCATCAGTAAAAATTATGAGTGCAAGCAGGCTGAAGGGAAATAAAATCTTACCCTTATACATACTAAGGCTAACGCCTGATATTGGGTTCAGGAAACATCTTTAAAATTGCTGTATTTCCACCTATCAAAAGCAACCTTAAACTTTGATTTGAAGCTAGACTTTTGGGCCCTTTTGACACCTTTGAAGTTGTCAAGGCTAACTCCGGTAAAACCAAGGTCGTGTACTCTAGTGGCATCAACCGAGGGATCTATTTGATCCCTTGTGTCATTGAATCTCTTTCCAGTGTCGATGTGATCATGCATCCGGACGAGAATAGTTGTCATGGACTTATCTTCCTCTGACAGAGTTCCACCAGTTGAATCCATTTTTTCCAACCAAAGGACATATAACCATGATAGTGTATTCACATGATGAAGTAGTGCGCTAACTCTGAAACATAAGTTAGAAATCTGGTCGAAAGCCTCCTTAGAAGCCCCACGTTTAAGAGTTTCACAAGTTCGATCAGGATCAAAGTTACACACTGGATCAAAAATATTGCTCTTGGGGAATGGCCTCCACGGGAGTATGCCACTCTGTAAACTTACATCCATTGTGATTCGGGTGGTGGACGACAGAAGTGAATTGGAGGTAGGAGGGGTCTCAAAATACGAAGAATGGCCAAGCGAAAAACAGAATCTCATTTTGTCCAAAGAGTCCACACCTGCAAAGGATACTGGTACTACAGTGACAAGACCACAATCCCAGTTTAACACAGAGCAATCAATCGAATCCGAAAATGTGTCGCCCCCTCACGTTTCCATTCCTGCCTTGATGGGCAGAGGAAACAATGTGGATGTGATTTGGGTGGTGGACGACGGAAGTGAATTGGAGGTAGCAGGGGGAGCCGAGCAACAACAAGTCTTGAAATGCGAAGGACGGCCAAGCAAAAAACAGAATCTCATTTTGTCCAAAGAGTCCACACCTGCAAAGGATACTGGTACTACAGTGACAAGACCACGATCCCAGTTTAACACAGAGCAATCAATCAAATCCAAAAATCTGTCGCCCCCTCACGTTTCAGTTCCCCCGTTGTTGGGAAGAGGAAACAATGTGCTTATGATTCGGGCGGTGGACGACGCAAGTGAATTGGAGGTAGCAGGGGGAGCCGAGCAACAACAAGTCTTGAAATGCGAGACGGCCAAGCGAAAAACAGAATCTCATTTCGTCCAAAGAGTCCACATCTGCGAAGGATACTGGTACTACAGTGACAGGACCATGATCCCAGTTTAACACAGAGCAATCAATCGAATCCAAAAATGTGTCGCCCCCTCACGTTTCAGTTCCCGCGTTGATGGGACAAAAAGACAATGGAAAATCTGTTGCATAGAGGGGTGGGGGACTTGATGTTTGGCATAAAACCATCCCAGTGTATTCAGTTTCCCCCAACGTTGGAGGAGGCAGCAGTGGCGATGGAATGGAGATGGAGCAAAGAATTCTGGGATGTAGAAAATAAGGCTGCATGCATAATTAAGGCTTATGTTTGAAGGTATGTTATGTAGTTGCTCTATATGAACATTGTACATATCACGTACAATATCACATATTGATTCTGCTGTAGATTCAACAGAATGCTTGCATCATCACAGCTCAAAATAATATTATATTCTGAGGATTACTTTTGACCCCTCCATATTCATCACCATTGTGGCATTTGGTCAATATCGGCAGCAGGATGCATGGTTATTAAGATGGATGATGCCATCATGTATGATTTTGGGGGGGATATCCATACTGGGTCAGATATCATGTCCCAGACTCCCCACATCTAGAATGTCCGACCACCTTCCCTCCCCTTCCCTCCAAATGCCTATCGTCCAATGACATCAAGCAGAGCCCCCCCTTCCTCCACACAGTTGCCCCGGCCCACTCCTTGTCATCCCCGTCTTCCTCCACTTTGCATGCCTTCCGTGGCGATGTACGAAATATCATCGGAAACAAATAGCAATCCGCCTTCTGGCAACACTCTCACCAATCCTGGACCGTCTTGTGTTGCCTACAGGAGGAGCCCAACTGGAAATCACTCATCCCATGCCATTAATACGCCAGCTTCAAAATATTTCGGTGCGTCCTCGTTGGGCTCAAATTTTCCGTCAGCAGTGAAGTCATCTACAGCAGAATATTCAATTTCTGCTCCAACAAGTCTAACCCCCTCCTATACCCCATGTACTCTTAACCCATCAACTTACTAAAGAGCATCCTCCTCGACATCAAGCCATCAAACTACAGGGTCGTCATCTGCGGTGCATGTACCAAGTGATACCCAATTGTCAGTGTTTCCTACCTCAACGAACCAAATTCCCATGACATCACCCAACTCTAACCCAAGTTCCTATGATTTGCTGGGGATAATAAATGGAAAACTACCGGAGTTGTTACCTCTTCCGAATGACTTTCTCCCAGCAAAGAAAAAACTTTTGATCAAAAACATGGCGATAAAATGTGGAGATATGCTGTACACTTTGATAGAAGCCTTTCAGAAAAAAATTCTTATTCTCAAATGGAATCCTTTGTGGAGAAGATCAACATCTTTTATGAAGAAGCCAATGATAATCTGACCAAATGTCTGTTGTCGCATTTGATGGTACGTTGTTTATTTGTCAATTTTATGATTCTTTGAATTACTCCACCATCTGCTACATGTTACTCAATCAAATTAAGACAAGGGCAAAGTTTTATAATCTTAATGTAGAAGGAAGCAGTATTGAGAGTATCCACAATGCTGTCCTATCGTCCAGTCATATTTTGAATGACAATTATCTTGAGCGAGTTCTTGACATCCTAAAACATCCGTACAAGGGTTTGATCGAGCAAAAGTTGCTCTTGAATCAAAATTCAAGGTCAAGTTGCCAGATAACCAAGCACATTTCCTATATAAGATAGCAGACCATCTTTTCAACAATACATTCAATCAAAGGATGAGGAGGGGTATGTTACATAATGTTGGGGCACTATGGTATGAAAGGATTTATCCTAAAATAGCCCAAGTAGATAGTGGGAAGGAGATGAGTTTTGATACCCTGTTCAAGGGTCCAGTGGTTGTTGAGAAAAAGGTAATAGCAGTTCTGGGATTTCCGTATCATGGATACATTGTCAGGAGAGCAGGTGGAGTCCCAAGATGCCTACCAACAAAAAATGAGCTCTCCAAGGCAATTCAATTCTTACCTGAAGA
Source organism: Cyclotella cryptica (assembly GCA_013187285.1). Taxonomy (NCBI): domain Eukaryota; phylum Bacillariophyta; class Thalassiosirophyceae; order Thalassiosirales; family Thalassiosiraceae; genus Cyclotella; species Cyclotella cryptica. The sequence goes on from JABMIG010000368.1 coordinate 10,275, forward strand.
CCGATTTGTAGATCAAATGAGGGTATATCATAAAAGATACCATGTTGGAAATGAGGTGAAAACAAAATGATTCGAAGTTGGACATTTGTTTTCGACAATCTGAACAGTCATTTTCATTTGTCCCTTGTCAATGAACAGGTCATGAGCAGAGACAATTTTGGAAAGCATGGTTTAGAGTACTATGACGTGAAATGTAAGAGGGGAGGTGATGATGATGCAGCAAAGAAAAGTATTCAGCATCCTGATTCGGAGAGGAAGGATTGGGATTCTTCGGTTGACCAAGAATTATTTGGTTCTGTTTGGGATAATATTGGTGAAAAGGACGCAGGTGGAGAGAGCAGTGAGCGTCCCCATGACCCTGTGGTGGAGCATTATACAAGTGAGTGAACATACTATTTTCTTATAGATGTTTGCAGTACAGAGTATGCACTCAACATGACTGTAGTATGCACTCAACATGACTGTTATATTCAATCTTAATCGTTTGAGATGATTTTGATTTGGTGTACTCTGACATTTGCTTGTTGGAGGAAGAGATGTGTTGAGTTACTACCATACAGAGTGAACTAAGAAGCACAGACCAACATTCCAAGAAACCCAAGAAGAATGCATATCATAATGGTGAAAACACATAAAATCAGGGAGATGAGACAGAACTTAGGAAAGGTGACTGTAACTGTGTCTATAATGTTGGATGAAACTGAACGATTCGGTTCACTAAATTACATTGCTGTATTGGTTTGTGACAGCTGACATGCGAAGATGTCATGAGGAACTGCTGAACACACATAACATTTCGACATCCATCGCAGTACCTTCTTTGCCTTCTAGGAAGATCCGTCGTAAGGAATTGCCCTCTTTCTCTTGTAAGTGTTGTGCACAGTGCCATGAGAGTTGTTCTTTAAGCAGTAGCCCAAGCAGTAGCCCATGCACAAAGTATCCTTTTTTAGGTCTAGGTGGACAAAATTCGAATACAAAAGTCGAGAATGATGTGATGGCTTGTCCAGCGAACGAGATGGATGATGAGGTATTTCTTCCACCTACATCCGGTGAGAATTTTGGCAGGTGATGAGTTTCTTTCCCTAACATGAAAGAGAACTAATAGCTAATATCCAAACTTTTACATAAGATGACACAGGCGTTACAGATGAGGAATGACAGGCATTCATCAATGGGATGGAAACTGCTAAACCCAATGACATAAACAGAGGTGATGGGGAGTATTATGTGGAGAAGGTACTCAAAATGCGTGTTATAGAGGGAAGGGAAGAGTTCCTTGTAAAATGGATTGATTATCCTTTAAGTGAGGCTACTTGGGAACCATTTGAAAACCTTTCTGGCCAGGAAGCATGTGAGTGTCTGGATAATATTTCTTTTACTGTCACATAACTTTCCTCTGCTTTGGAACTCTCACGATCTATTTTAAGATGATGAGGCCGTCGCATACGTTTTTACAGGAAAACAGACTTCTCAGTAAGTCTTAGAATCGATATCAATCTAATTAGTGGCTATAACTGCATTACTTAGTAGCTAAAAAATGTTTACCGGTGGCATACCGGAAGTGTACGGGAGGGTAACCAGAAGTGTACGGGAGGGTAACCGGAAGGTTATGGGAAGGCTACCGGAGAGTACCGGAGGGTTACCGGAGCATACAGGAGGGCTACCGGAACGTTACAGGAGGGTTACCGGGAGGACTACCTACTGTTGGACTACAATAATAGAGTATGTGTAATTTATCTTCACAAATATAATTAAACATACTACATTAACATATTTAGGGGGCCCGCCCAACACATTGCCCACCAAAAGGACACAAGTGCCAAAATTTCAGCCCCAAGCTGCTCCGAGATGAAAAACGATACTGTGAACAATATTATCACCAAGGTAGAAGAAAATTAATTATTTAATTGGAACTAAGCTGAAATGAAAACAATTGAAATATAGTATGACTTCAATAACTCACCATAAAAATTTACATGCCTCTGCAAACCGTTGTTGGCAACACGGCGGTGCAAGGAGAAATGCCAAACTCAGTCTGTGGACTGAATTTCGGCTGTTCCCGTGCTTGGCCTGAAATAAAATAATTGAAAATTAGATGTAGTCAAGACATGTGTAGAAGTAATTGTATTCTATTCAACTCACCTCTGTTAATATACCCGCCGCTGCCAATTGTTGTTGGCAACACGGCGGTCCAAGGCGGGAGGGATAAATCAGTCTGTGGACTGAGTTTCCGCGATTTCGCCAGTACACCTGTAACTAGTTAATTTCGAAAAAAATGGACGTGAGGTGAGTATTATAGTGCAAAAAATGGTGAGTTCATCACAACTCACCCCCAAAATATACCCACCGCTGCCAATTGTTGTTGGCAACACAGCGGTCCAAGGCAGAATGCCTAACTCAGTCTGTGGACTGAGTTTCGGCGATTTTGCCGGCAGGCCTGCAACTAATTCATTGAAAAAATTGCCCGTGTGGTGATTATAATATTGTAGAACAAGACGAAATCGTGATTACTCACCCCCAAAATATACCCGCCGCTGCCATTTGTTGTTGGCAACATAGCGGTGCAAGGCGGGAGGGATAACTCAGTCTGTGGACTGAGTTTTGGCCGTTCCCATGATGGGCCGGTGGGGTATCAGTGATGTAATTGAAAAAATAATTGTGTGATGTGAAAGCAGTGAGAGGGCACACTGCTATTGTACCATACTGTTGTGTCTGGGTCAAGCACCATTGTTGTAGTATGGTACCATACGTAGAGGTACTAAAACTGTATTATCATACAAATATGCCACACAAGAATTAGGTGACGTGATACAAAGGAATAAGTAACAAACACGTAGACACACTACGCCAATTTTTAGCCCCACTTATTATTCTTATGTGTTCTCATTTTTTGGCGCAGTCACTTCTTATAGAACCATATTTTGAAAATATGAATAGGCCCAAAGCGCACTCATTAATTGAAATCATAGATCAAGCCTAGAATTGAAACCAAAACTAGGCCCAACAGGTGATCTTGCTGTTTACAACTCGTGATTTGCAAAATGTGAGTCATGAAACAAACAACCACTCGGAAGATTTTTTTGCTTCAAAGCTTAGCGTGATAAACGAAAATGCGGCTTAAGTAATGTATAAAAAACCGGTAACCCACCCGTACACTCTTGAAATTCCGGTAACCTCCCCGTACACTCTGACGTTTTGCGAGTGTAAGGGGAGGTTACCGGTGTTTTTTGTTTGCAGTGAATGTCAACATGCAGTTTGTCACGAATGCCATGATAGGAACATTCAAAAGCCCAGAAGAGATCAAGAGGTGGTGTTCCAAGTGAAAGGGAGTTGATGCCTTGTCATCATGAGCTACGCAATCTGCAGCTATGTGCAGACATTTGGTGGTGTACCAAAGATAATATTGAGCGTCAACATTGGTTTGAGCGTGTCAGGGGTTGTGCTTTCTGTGAGAGGATGTTCATTGTAGGGGATATGTGAGAGTGATGAGAGAAAGGAGTATGTTTTGCTTTAATGATTGGATGAGTGTGTTTTTGAGATTGTTTTGGGGCAAAAATCTAGTCCAATAAAAAGTAATTTCTCTAAAAGAATGATTTTTGTTGGAACAGAGGAGGTACATTATTCAAAATGCAATTTCTAATCAAAAGTCGATTTTGTATGAACAGAGGAAAAGGGATTCTCAACAGCGCTACTCCTACCAGAACGCCCGTAGGCGGTGGCACAGTTGCTGTTAGCAAATCTGTTAGTAATGATTTTGGAGTCAATCATTTCGATGTCAAACAACTCTGTTAGCTAAAATGTTAGCAAAAACGGATGTCATTAGTTAGAATGTTAGCAAGCGGGTCAAAAGGTTAGATAGGGCGGAGGCCTCAAACATACTAACAATTTATCTAAAAGTTTTTATTTTCACGAACTAGTGAGAAAATGGCCCAGTATAACTCCTACATATGATTTGTTAGCAAGAGATAATTTGTCACCAACAGTCTTGCTAACACCTCGTTTGCAGCGCAACGGTCTTTCTTGTATGTATGCAATTGTTTCCATCCATTCCTCATGCCTCTTGTTTGACCATTTTAGGCTGACATATTCTTTACCCCAAAATGTAAAAAACCATTCAATTGCATTCCTGTCCTGTCTCACGAGTGTACATTTGCGATGTGTGATAGTGAAAAGATAGGAAAGTGACTTCATGTTCATCTTGTCATTGTTCTGGTTCACCTGTAGTGAATGCAACATGGACTTCATTGCAATCAACATCTAGCAAAAGCAGGACAATGGTTTTCGTTATCTAAATCTATCCTCGACTTCTGACTTCTTTTGAAAAATTATAACCTTTAAACAAATCACGCCAAGTAAACACCAACACATACTCCCAATTCAGAAATACTATGCCTGTTGAAGCACCCTAATATTTCCTTCACAGTACGTTTGGCATAACCTCATTTCCCATAGGATTTATTTTGGATCCTGAATAGAATTTTCATCTCTAGCCTCCCTGCCGGTGTCCATATTAGCTCCAATAACATTTCAGACGATTATTGTCAGCGGACCTAAGTACTCTTGCTGATCCTCAATGCTAGCCAGGAAACTAAGCCGAGCTCCTTTATTCCATACAAAGTCATTGTTCTTGATAGCTATTTCTGGCTCAATATTTTGAATCAGGCTGCTTGTTTCAGTCCTCTCAACATCCCTTTCAAGCAACATTTTAAATAGTCCTTTTTGCAATTCTTCTTTTCCCCATTGGTTGCAGCACCCATCTCAAGGCCATTACAGAAGACGGCAGATCAGCACAGCCATACCAAATTAAACAATGGAAGACAAATAAAAAATCATAAAACTCAGCACTTGCACGGTCAAGTGACCTGATCCTTTCTTTTGGTGTTAGGTTGAACCCGCGGGAGGGCGCGGCATGGGGTATGGGGTTTGTATTTCCTAGAGGAGGGCCGTTGCAGAAGATGGCAGGTCACCGCGACTATTTCAAATTAAATAATGGAAGAAAAATAAAAAATGCAAAACTCACCACTTGCATGGTCAATTGTCCTGCTTCTTTATTTCGGTCTTTGATTGAAGCTGCGGGAGGGCACAGCGTGGGGAGTGGAGATTGTATTTTGTAGAGGGGGATCGTTGCAGAAGATGGGAGGTCAGCGCGACTATTTTGAATTAAATATTGACCAGATAAAAATCGTACAACTCACCACTCGCATGGTCAATTGTCCGGGCTTTT